>CAJHNH020003581.1:10000-27500 GCA_905116865.2 Candidula unifasciata | reverse complement strand
TAGATTGATCGAGAAACGCTACATTCATGGAAAACACTAGATTGATCGAGAAACGCTACATTCATGGAAAAACACTAGATTGATCGAGAAACGCTACATTCATGGAAAAACACTAGATTGATCGAGAAACGCTACATTCATGGAAAAACACTAGATTTATCGAGAAACGCTACATTCATGGAAAATACTAGATTGATCGAGAAACGCTACATTCATGGAAAAACACTAGATTTATCGAGAAACGCTACATTCATGGAAAAACACTAGATTGATCGAGAAACGCTACATTCATGGAAAAACACTAGATTGATCGAGAAACGCTACATTCATGGAAAAACACTAGATTGAACGAGAAACGCTACATTCATGAAAAACACTAGATTGATCGAGAAACACTAGATTCATCAAAAAACAGCAGATCAAGTGGTTTGGTCATCTCGTTAGAATGCTGCAAGATCAAATACCATCACAAACACTACATCTCAGAAGATTAGCTACAAAAGCAATAGGACGGACGCGACACTATGCCTTCACGGCATAACGAAAGCCAGTTAAGCCAGCGTGCAATGGATCGCAAATTGTTCCTCCCCACATCGCTTGGCGGCAGAAATGGTTTATGACGATGATTACCAACACCTTTGTTAGACTCTTTATGGTGAGTACCGGCACCGTTTCCGAAACTGAAACCATGTTTAAACGCCTGTAAGCACATCTTCTTCTCCCACAGCTGCGAGTTCAGGCACAAGCAGAGATGAAAGCGGTTAGATCTGAAGCCATGCAGAACCGGGTGGCCTTGCGAGCACCGAGACCCGGCCACGGAAACACAGCTGTCGTGTCAGCAGCCAAGTAGAACTGTCATTTGTTTGTTAGTTGTATGTGTATGTGTGTGTGTTTTTTTTTTTTTAAACACAAACACATTGATTTACCTAATTAAGAATTACTATCATAGCACACAGGGCATGCCCATAGATGCTCCGTCTCCCGCAAAAAATGTCTAAAGGCACTGTTTCCCAAACATTTCTTAGTCGCGGCGCCTTTTTTCAGTTAACATTTTTCATAAATATTCTCATAAATGGACGGACAGACACTCTATTAGCATTCTTTACCTTTTATAGTTATTATTATTATTGTTGTGCGCTGATAGCAAAAAAAATATAATCAAATAAGTGAAGTAATAACAAATCTGATGATATTGCTCTTCTGTCCCATTCACGGAATCAGATGCAAGATAAATTATATATACTTAATGCGAGATCACAGCAGCTTGGTCTGAATATCCATAAAGGAAAGACAAAGATAATGAGAATAAATCAGGCAAATAGTAATGTGGTTTCTCTTAATGGCACCCCACTCCAAGACGTGGAGTTGTACACCTATTTAGGCAGTAATGTAAATAAGATGGAGGAACTGATAGAGATATTAAAATAAGAATACAAAAGGCAAGAGGGGCTTTCATAGCACTAGGGAATTTGTGGAGGTCAAAAGAAATTAAAAGAAATGCTAAACTAAAAATTTTTAATTATAATGTATAATCAGTACTATTGTATGGGGCGGAAACATGGAGAACAACCAAGGCAATTACTAATAAATTACAGACATTCATTAACTGGTTCCTGCGCAAAATAGAGGGAAAAAAATGGTATGATAGAATAACTAATGTAGAACTTTGGGAGAGAATTAAACAGGCTCCAGTGGATCAGGAAGTGAGGAAAAGACGCTGGCGTTGGATAGGGCACACACTGAGAAAACAGGAGAACAGCACTACTAGAATGTCTTTGCATTGGAACCCACAGGGGCATAGGAATAAAGGAAGGCCACAAGACACATGGAGAAGAGAGCTGGAGAACGAGGTTAGAAAGATTGGGAGGACATGGAGAGAGCTCTATGCAATGGCGAAGGATAGAACGACTTGGCGTGAGTTGGTTGAGGGCCTATGCTCCATTGGGGGATAGAAAGGCAGAAGAAGAAGAATAACAAATCTATAATCACATAATTACAAAGAGGATGTCTGTATGTGGTTACGGTAACCACCTAAACCCCTTAAAAAAATTTTCTAAGGGGAGGGTGATCAAGGTCAGCCCCTTACCCCCACCCCCCCCCCACCCCCCACCCCACCCCCTACACCCCCTCCCACCTCATTGTATGGGGAAAGGGAGTGAACCCAGGTTCTAGCACCTTTAACATACAGACAGGTACAGACGAGATGTGTGGGTACTGTCCCTTGAGAACATTGTGTCCATGTTAAGCATTGTTTTAAATAAACAGTTTTCAAATTCAGACAAAATTGTTGGTTTTTATTTAATACATGTTGTCTAGCGGTGATGTATCACATAGTTCTCATATGTCATTTAGATACTACATAGGTTTTGTGCTCCTTAAAAAGACTTCATTCTTCTTCTTCTTCGCGAACACCAGCTGTAAACTCTGGCGGAAAGTTCTGGTTGTTCATCTACTTGTGGACTGCAGTCCTGTTCCAGTGTGTTGCGTGTGCATCTGTTTTACAAATCTAACTCATTTGTATGCAGACTGCTGGTTCCTTACCTCTCAGGTAGATGCACTCCGACTTCAAAATGAAACACGTTCCAGTGAATTTATTACAAAATATGGAAAAGAAAAAAAAAACATCAACAGGTGTGGTAGATATAATAAAGTATTTATTTTGAATTATTTGTACACAAGGGGTAAGACACTCTAGACAATATGATAAACCAAGAAAACATGAAAATGGCTTGGCTGCGTTATGAGAATGAATCCTCCTATACCTGCCAAAACAGCTCTCACATGGATACCAACATAGAAAGAGAAAAAAGGGGCGCCCAAAAACAAAATGGAGACGAACGATGGAGAGTGACCTGAGTGCTGCATCTCTGACATGGAAAACTGCACTGAAGATTACACAGGACAGGAAAGCATGGAAAGTCCTCTTTGAAGCCTTTTGTACCACTAGGCTTAACGCGAACTGATGACTGATGATGATCCTCCAGTGGTTGGCCAGAAAAACTCCTCGCAGTCAGGCATGCATCCCGTTGCTTAGAAAGGTGTCCAATGCCGCCCGCAACAACAACAAAAGTGATAGCTCACTGATTAGAATTTTAAACTGTTTTTTCGTGTGCATCTGCTTGAGATCGAACAAATTAAAATCGCATCGCATGCTGACAAATCAGGACTATAAGATGGATGTGGCACAAATCACCTGCTTCTTCCTTGCAAACTCTACCTCCACAATCTTGGCAACACTGGACGTATATTATCGTGCAACAACGTCATATCGCGAGAAATCATGTCGGGACGTTTATTTCTGATGGCTTATTCGGCTTGTCTGGTGTTTGCAAACTTGTCTAGTGTGCACACGTGTCTGGTGTTTGCAAACTTGTCTAGTGTTTGCAAACTTGTCTGGTGTTTGCAAACTTGTCTGGTGTTTGCACACTTGTCTTGCGTTTGCAAACTTGTCTAGTGTTTGCAAACTTGTCTAGTGTTTGCAAACTTGTCTAGTGTGCACACTTGTCTAGTGTTTGCAAACTTGTCTAGTGTTTGCAAACTTGTCTAGTGTGTAGTGTGCACACTTGTCTAGTGTTTGCAAACTTGTCTAGTGTGTAGTGTGCACACTTGTCTAGTGTTTGCAAACTTGTCTAGTGTTTGCACACTTGTCTGGTGTTTGTACACTTGTCTTGTGTTTGCAAATTTGTCTAGTGTTTGCAAACTTGTCTAGTGTGCAAACGTGTCTAGTGTTAGCAAACTTGTCTGGTGTTTGCAAACTTGTCTGGTGTTTGCAAACTTGTCTGGTGTTTGCAAACTTGTCTGGTGTTTGTAAACTTGTCTAGTGTTTGCAAACTTGTCTGGTGTTTGTAAACTTATCTAGTGTTTGCAAACTTTTCTAGTAATTGCAAACTTATCTAGTGTTTGCAAACTTATCTAGTGTTTGCAAATTTATCTAGTGTTTGCAAACTTGTCTGGTGCTTGCAAACTTATCTGGTGTTTACAAACTTGTCTGGTGTTTACAAACTTGTCTAGCGTTTGCAAACTTATCTGGTGTTTACAAACTTGTCTTGTGTTTACAAACTTGTCTGGTGTTTACAAACTTGTCTAGTGTTTACAAACTTGTCTAGTGTTTGCAAACTTATCTAGTATTTGCAAACTTGTCTAGTGTTTGCAAACTTGTCTAGTGTTTACAAACTTGTCTGGTGTTTACAAACTTGTCTGGTGTTTACAAACTTGTCTAGTGTTTACAAAATTGTCTAGTGTTTACAAACTTATCTGGTGTTTACAAACTTGACTAGTGTTTACAAACTTGTCTTGTGTTTACAAACTTGTCTTGTGTTTACAAACTTGTCTAGTGTTTACAAACTTGTCTAGTGTTTACGAACTTGTCTGGTGTTTACAAACTTGTCTAGTGTTTACAAACTTGTCTGGTGTTTACAAACTTGTCTGGTGTTTACAAACTTGTCTGGTCTTTACAAACTTGTCTAGTAATTGCAAACTTATCTAGTGTTTGCAAACTTATCTAGTGTTTGCAAACTTGTCTGGTGTTTGCAAATTTAACTAGTGTTTGCAAACGTGTCTAGTGTTTGCAAACTTGTATATTATTTGCAAATAATGAGTAGAGCTGATGTTAACGTCAGGTTGTTTAAAGTCTACCAACAATGACCCTTCCAGGTAGAAAATAAAAAAATGCGCCTAGTGAAATTTTTTCATTCTATTGCATGATGTCTCATTTTGCTGCTTGGCTCAAAGTGTGACACTTTTTCATCGTTTGCTAAAACGCGGAAAAGGAATGCGCCACCTCCCTATATGTAACGCAGCAAGTGGCTAAGACACTGTCCAGTGTGTTCCTCTTTTGCCGTCGATCAGCATCCGTGGTACCTACACACCTTCCGATTTTGCCATTTCTTACAAACAACTTTTTCAACTGTCCTGGCACATCTAATTCTTTCGCTGGCGAACGATTGCTTCGACAACGGTTCATCTGTATTGCTACTTCAGTGTCTGTCTATCCCAGAGGCTCCCCCCCCCCCCCCCCCAATTATGAGTAATAACAGCATACACATATTGACAATTTACATCACAGATGTTAACCCCGTACCACTGTGGAACGCATTGTTTTTGTTTTGTTTTTTTGGTTTGTTATTTTTAAGCCTAAAACACTCGGAGACATACTCAGGGGGAGATCGGAGCAGTTATGGTCATGTCCGATGTGCGATGAAGATTATCTTTAAATGAATAATGAACAATGGCGGGGTTAAACGTCTTTTACTCAATTCACATCAATTCTCTATTCAGGGACACAACCTGCTAGAATGTTGTGAGTTATTACTATAAGATTTACCGCCCTTGATGCCCCAGTTTCATACACCTCCACCCATCGAGAAGGTCGTGAAGAGAAATCAGATTAGGGATCCCCAGCTACAACTGCGTGACCTGGGAGTAAAGCCTGATTAATCACGTCAATGCCGCATTTGACGCCAGGAGAGGAGAGACTATAACCACATTCTCATGGGACCAGTCACTAGAGAAACCTTGGAGTGGCTGCTGCGAGGAAGCACTGGGCACGCGTGGGAATGCCCAAAGTGCAGTGACGTCGACTGTGTTAACATAACATGACAGCCAGGTGGATCAATGGTTCATGACCAGTATACAATTTACATGTTTAGAACCTCATTTGTGTCCATGGACTTTCGTTGCAGGGAGCCTCCGTGGTGTCACAGCAAGACGCTCGCCTGCGGATGGGGAGGTCGCGGGTTCAAATCCAAACAGACGGACTTTAAAAAAAAATTACTTTGAATCCCAGGGTGACCCAGCCTTAAATAGATACCAGGTAAAGTACTGGGAAATAAAGTGGGCCGGCCAACAACGAACAACTAGGATTTTCCGCCAGAGTTAACAGCCAATGAAAGCGAAGGAGAAGAAGTTACACAAAACAACCAGTTGTGTCAAATGTCATGGTATCTGGGACCAGAAAGCAGTATCTGGAGACATTATTTTCGGCTCTCCTTTGAATCAACCCCCAAAATGGCGGTATGCCGCATTCTGGCCATAAAATATCCAAAAATATCAGAACGAGGGTGTTCGCGTATATCTAAAATACGTAGAATTTCTGCAAAGGAACAAATAGCGGCAAAACTATGATTACTTGAATGAATACTGCAACATTGTGTGAATGAGTGAGCAGCACGAAAGTAAATAATGAATGACTGTTTGTGACTGCATAAATGACGATAGTAGAATGAACGAAACGTAAAAGTGTAGACTGATAATTTTGAGCGTTAATGAATGTAGACGATACTAGCAAACGATACAAACTGCAAATCTGACAGGGTCTCGGCGATACGTTACTTGCCGACCTGCTACTGCGACCACTAGCTTCAAACCGATAAGTATGCCCCGTCGCCGCTACACGCGACGCACATATGTGCCCTAACTAGCTGCCTGGGACTCACTGGTACTTTAATTGAAGTCAAGTTGCAGGAGATGCGGTAGCTGCCCATTGAGACCCACCATCTATTTAGTCCCCACTACGCGCCGCGCGTAGCCAAATTTATCTTTGATTCACAGGAGATGCCTTATTTTCCAACATTCACTAGATCGGCTCAGACTATCTGTGTACACACTAATATAAGTTAATGAGTGAATGTTTCAACTAGATGAAAGAGTGAATGAATGGCTATCTGTGAATGCACTAGAATGCCATGAATGACCCAGTGAATCTGACTGCATACTAGATGCCATAAGTGATCCAGAATATCTGCCCCACACACTAGATGCCATGAGTGATGAAGTGAATCTTTCCCCTGACTGCATAGATCCCATGAATGATCCAGAATGGCTTTCACGAACACTGAGATGAATGAGTGATCCAGTTTATTTGTGACTCACACTAGATCCCATGAATGATCCAGTCTATCTCCCCCACACGAGATGCCATGAGTGATCCAGTTTGATGAATGCCCCTCAATAAATCCCATGAATCCATTTATCAATGAATAACTAGATCCCATGAGTGATCGTGTTTATTTTTCCCCTCTAATTAGATCCATAAATGATAAATGCGAACCCCAACTAGAATACGTGATCAAGTCTATCTCCCCCACACACTAATGCCATGACAGTCCAGTAGCTCCTTTCCCCTCCACTAGATCCCATGAGTGATAAGTGACTTTCCAGTCACACTAGCTCCCCATCCATCTGTTTATTTTTACAGTGTCCCATGAGTGTCCCGTTTATCTTTCCCCCCACCCCACACTAGATTCCATAAGTGATCCATCTATCTTTCCCACACACAAGATGCCATAAGTGGCATAGTCCATCTCGCTTACACTAGATCGGCTCAGACTATCTCGTCCACACACTAGATGCTATGAGTGATCCAGTCTATGTGCCCCACACACTAGATGCTATGAGTGATCCAGACTATCTCCCCCACACACTAGATGCCATGAGTGATCCAGTTTATCTTTCCCCTCTCACTAGATCCCATGAGTGATCCAGTTTATTTTTCCC
Source organism: Candidula unifasciata (assembly GCA_905116865.2). Lineage (NCBI taxonomy): Eukaryota > Metazoa > Mollusca > Gastropoda > Stylommatophora > Geomitridae > Candidula > Candidula unifasciata. Next base: position 20,006 of record CAJHNH020003581.1, on the reverse strand, counting down.
CTCACACTAGATCCCATGAGTGATCCCGTTTATCTTTCCCCCCACCCCACACTAGATGCCATAAGTGATCCAGTCTAGCTCCCCCACACGCTAGATGCCATGAGTGATCCAGTTTATCTTTCCCCTCACACTAGATCCCATGAGTGATCCAGTTTATCTTTCCCCTCACACTAGATCCCATGAGTGATCCAGTTTATTTTTCCCCTCACACTAGATCCCATGAGTGATCCCGTTTATCTTTCCCCCCACTAGATGCCATAAGTGACCCAGTCTATCTCCCCCATACACTAGATGCCATGAGTGACCCAGTCTATCTCCCCCACACACTAGATGCCATGAGTGATCCAGTCTATCTCCCCCACACACTAGATCCCATAAGTGATCCACTTTATCTACCCCACGCACTAGATCCCATGAGTGATCCAGTCTATCTCCCCCACACACCAGATCCCATACGCACCCCAGTCTATCTCCCCCTCACACTAGATGCTATTAGTGGCCTAGTCTATCTCCCGCACACACTAGATCCTATGAGTGATCCAGTCTATCTTCCCTACACACCAGATCCCATACGCACCTCAGTCTATTTCCCCCTCACACTAGATGCCATAAGTGGCCCAGTCTATCTCCCCCACACACTAGATCCCATAAGTGGCCCAGTCTACCTCCCCCAACACACTAGATGCCATAAGACGCCCAGTCTGTCTCGCCCACACACTAGATCTCATAAGTGATCTACTTTATCTACCCCACACACTAGATCGGCCCAAACTATCTCGCCCACCCACTAGATCCTATAAGGTCCATAGTCAGGCTTATTCCCACACTTAATCTCACACAGAGAGGTTAATCCCTGCTTACATGACACTAACAATTACAGTTCTTTGATTTGTATGTGAAACGTTTTGAATGTATAAATGCAAGTAATGTTAATATATATATATGTGTGTACGTGCGTGTGGGAGCCGTCGTGTTGTAGCGGCTAGACCAGTGTTTCTCAACCTTTGGTTATGAGTGAACCTGTCACCTTGGCACACGGTTACTGGTGTGTTCCGCAATGCCGTTGAAATCGCGTGTTGTATATTTCAGGACACCACCTCAAAAAGGGTCCCCAAAAAAAAAAGGAGAAATTGGTTCTTACACAATCGCCCCAGAGAGTGCTGCAACCTATGTCACAGGCATTTTCTTTCTCGGAATAAAAACGTAACTGCCAGACATCACATAAAGCAAACAACAGAGCGGGACACACCCGTAACCTTCAGGAAAGTTGACCAGACCAACAAACTTGTGAATGAAAAGTGACCTACTCTTTTTGGGGAGATTAACGTAAATCTAACCCAAATTGCCCTCCTGTATGACCTGGACCTCACTTTAGGAAAAACTGGGCTAGACGCTCGCTCGCTTTCAACTAAACTGAACTTGGCTCCCCGGTCGACCCAGCATTGAGTGGGTACCGGGTAAAGTCCTGAAAAGTAAAGGCGACAGGTCGGATGTTGACCTTACCACCCGCCAAGTGCCGATTTGTTTATAAAATATAGGTCTAGTCCTAAAAGCACAATGAGCCTGCCAGGTTGAGTGCTGCCCTGAGTATATGTCACGTATATGTGTGTTATGTGGAATGTAAATGTGTATACTGCCAGTGTATCATGTGTAGTGTATATGTGTATGTGTATATGTGTATATGTGATATGTGTATATGTGTATATAACCTTATGTGTAAGTGTACCATGTGTATATGTGTATATGTGTGTATGTGTGTATATGTGTGTGTATATGTGTATATGTGTATGTGTATATGTGTATGTGTATATGTGTATATGTGTATATGTGTATATGTGTATGTGTGTATATGTGTATATGTGTATATGTGTATATGTGTATATGTGTATATTGTATATGTGTATATGTGTATATGTGTATATGTGTATCGCTTTCAACTGATAACTTGGCTCCCAGGTATGTGTATATGTGTATATGTGTATAGGTGTATATGTGTATATAGTCCTGTATATGTGTGTATGTGTATATGTGTATATGTGTGTATATGTATATGTGTATAGATGTATATGTGTATATGTGTATATATGTATATGTGTATATGTGTATATGTGTATATATGTATATGTGTAAATGAGTATATGTGTATATATGTATATGTGTATATATGTGTATATGTGTATATGTGTATATGTGTATATGTGTATATGTGTCCCTGAGTATATGTGTATTTGTGTATATGTGTATATGTATATGTGTATATGTGTATGTGTATATGTGTATGTGTATATGTGTATATGTGTATAATGGGCCGGAGTGTGACCATTACCTGTCATTAAAAGTAGGGGGGGGTGGATGTCATGAACCGCTTCTTTCGGGTCGCGTGTTAATAGAAAAACTATTTCTCAAAGAAGCCATATAGTTTTATCTATTAATCTCACAATCTAGTAAAATAAAATTTGCAAATCAGTTAATAAGGTGCCGTCTCCACAGTGAAGGTTTGCCGCAATGGATCTCTAGCATAGTCTCGTGTCGTGGTTGTAAACTCTCGCAAACTTCGTCCATCTCTTGGTCCTGTCGTTCGACTTATATCGTTGTTTACCTATTTTTCTCTTGCCATCAGCCTTTCTCACTAGTATAGTTTTTAAAAACGTGTTATAAAATATCAAAAAAAACCTTTCCTGATAATCCACTTAGTTTTATGTTGGCAATTATTTCTGAAGGTAGAGGAGATGACTTTGGGGAAGATGGAGGGGAAGAGGAGCAGATGGAAGCTGAGACAGAAACAGTTTTTTCCTTTTCTAGAGTTATGTAGAGAAATCATTGGGGAGGGGGCGCAAGGTATTTTAGCCTCCATGCCCCGGTGCCCCTGTTGCTAAAGGTCTTTAAAAAAAATGAATGAATTAATTAACAATTGACATGAGCCATTGGATAACTTCGTGACAACTGGAAAGATCAGTGGAAAAGGGGTAGAGACAGACCAAGAGAGAAGATGCTGGATGTGCTGAAACGATGACTTTGAGGGATTTCATCAAAAGAGCTTTTCCAGGCAACCAGGGATCGTGATCTGTGGAGACGCAAGAGCGCCTACAATAGTTGGCAGGGCACATGATGATGATTTCAAGACTCAGAGGAGAGACAGCAGCTAATCTATCCACCTGATCGTTGCCTCGCACTTCTGAATGTCATGGACAGAAAACCTACGATATGTTCATAAGCTGAGTCTTTTTGAGTGATACAAGCCACTCTGCATCACTTGGTGCAGGAGAGAAACATCATTTACCATTCCAGTCATCAAGGCACTCTTAGACAGTAATGGACGCCCTGGTTTTTATTGCTACTAACAGTTCACTCTGTTTCTGAATACATCTAAAACACTTTAAGACTCTCTACATGGCCCTATATTCCCTAACCTGGCGGCCATCTTTTGGCCGACTTGCCTAATTGTAAACATCAAAGTTTGTACAGGAATGCGTGCAATTGAAAAGCCAATTATGCAGGTACACAAAAAACGTTTGTGCATTGCTTATGGCAAAAGTGTTTCACCACAATGAGTGACGCTGTGGTTCTTTTCAAATAGATGTTATATCCTTTTTGTGTGTATTTTGTAAGTGCATTTGTGTGCGAGGGTTGTGTGTGGGTAATTGTTTGCATCACTGGAGCTGTGCGTCTGTGTCTCCTGGTCGGCCAGAGGCATACTTTGTGTGTGCCTGTATGATTAAGAAGTGTCATATTTAGAGGCCTAGAGTGTGTAAGGACCTGAAACCCTAAAGACATTTTCTGCTATGGAATCTGTAATTCAATTATCAAATACGAGGGTATCCACACGGCATTGTCTGGTAACTGCCAAGATTGATGTTAAGATTGTCAAGAGTGTTAAGCAAGTTACATCACGGTGCAAACTAGCACAGTGACGTCATAATGACACTTTAAAGATGGCCGCGGCACTTTTGACATGCACCAGAAGTGTTCTGTTCCACCCCCTTACCCCACACATTTTTTTTTAAAAAAAGTCAATGAGGGAATGAAACAAACATCTAGAAAAAAACTATAGGCATTCATCGGCAAATGAAGATCTAGTATAGTGATTCATGTCTGTCGGTGCAGCAAGTGTCTGAGTGGTGTAGGAAGTTTCAAAACGGTGTGACTTCTGTGACAGATTGTTCATGGCCGGGTCATAGACCCCGAGATGTGACCCTGAAGTCGATTGCAGTCATCGAAGGCCTCGTACGGGAGAAACCCCGACTGACAGCGAGTGGCATTGCCCCACATTTTGACATAAGTCAAGGTTTAGCACACCACATCATCCATGATGTAACTTTACCGCAAAGTGTCTGCAAAGGGGCTTAGTGGTCTAGGGGCATGGCGTCCGTCTTGAGTGCTCCTGGGTTCAAGCCCCGGTGGAGGCTTGGATTTTTTCACGTGGACTTCTAGTAATTTCCCCAGCCTCTGGGTAGTAAAATCGGATGCCCGTGTCCATTTTTGCGCACGTAAAATATCCCTTGGCATGTGGGAAATCGAAAACAGTAGCCTAACTGCGCTTCCTGCGTACAATTTGGAGTTGAAAATCTGCCCAAAGTATTTCAGGATCCTCGCCGGTGCTACGGAGTTCGTGCACTGTGCTGAGATTATCTGGAATAATGTTTGAGTCAGAAGTAAAACGAAGCACTTATGGGTTACTACCCTTGTGCCATGATGTTGATCCGTCGTCTAAACCTAAAGCTAAAGTATCTGCGAGGTGGGTGCCACGACAGTTTACTCCATAGTTCAAAAATGACGATTTGGCTATCTTCCGAATAACGGTCCCAAACTATCGAGGCAGAAAATATACCCTAACAGAGCCCCAGTCACGTGTCAATTGCGCACTTCCGGTGACTAGACCGCCACCGCCGAATTGCGTACTTCATGCGGACTATACCGCCGAGTGTATCTCACACGCCGCTCACGCGGCGTGGATTGGGGCTAAACTAGGTTGCCTGGGACTCACAGGCAAATAAAATAGAGGCAGCTGCAGGAAGTGCGGTAGCTGCTGCTTGTGAGTCCCAGCCATATAGATTACCCCCAATCCACGCCGCGTGAGCGGCGTGTGGGATACTCTCGGCGGTGGCGCAAGTCGCCGGAAGTGTGCAATTTAAGTTGCCGGATGTGCGCAATTGACACATGACTGAGGCTCTGTTAGGGTATATTTTCTGCCTCGATAATTTGTGACCGTTATTCGGAAGATAGCCAACGATTTTAAGCTTGTCAGCAACTTTAGCGGTGCTGTGAAGCAGAAGATAGTGGTATTCTATCAAGAATAGTTTATTCGTTTATTTATTGTCCTCTTGTGCCCTTTTATGTCACATAGGGCTCGCAGTCTATTCGTCTATTCCACCCTATCCTGTGCAGTCAGTTCAATATCATGGATGGAATTGAGTCCAGCCGCTTTGGTCTCTCTCATCAACGTTTATTTTACGGTTTCTTTTAGGGTCCTCGGCTCATTATTACTTTTATTTCTCATTTTAGTGCCTGTTTGATAACTATCTGCTGGTTTCTTCTCAGGATATGTCCGGTGTAGCGCTATCTTCTCTGTCTAAAAACTGTTGATACTAGTGGTTGCCCAGCCATCTTCTCTGTCTGATCACTGTTGATACTAGTGGTTGCCCAGCCATCTCTTCTGTCTGATAACTGTTGATACTAGTGGTTACCCAGACATCTCTTCTGTCTGATAACTGTTGATGCTCGTGGTTGCCCAGACATCTTCTCTGTCTGATTACTGTTGATACTAGTGGTTGCCCAGACATCTCTTCTGTCTGATAACTGTTGATACTAGTGGTTGCCCAGACATCTTCTCTGTCTGATAACTGTTGATACTAGTGGTTGCCCAGACATCTTCTCTGTCTGATAACTGTTGATACTAGTGGTAGCCCAGACATCTTCTCTGTGTGATAACTGTTGATACTAGTGGTTACCCAGACATTTCTCTTATTCACTCACTTCTTTTGAATTCACAAAACTTGTTACTAGAGATGAAACCTTGGTTAACTCAAGGCCGTTTTCAACATAGGCCAAGTAGCAGTTCCGATCAGCTGGAATGTGTGGGCTAGGTGAAGTCTAGGTTAACATGTTGTCTAGTTGTTGTTGTTGTTGCTATTTTTCGGGCTAACAGTGAATAGTGGAACTGCAGTTATTTATATAGTGTGTAGTTTACCTTGCTTTCTATTTACATTTTCGAAATAGGCTGTTGTGAAGTGTTAAGTGGTATTAACTATGCCTGCGAAAGCAGCCTTGGTTCACTACCATGAGCTAGAAACGAAAAGAGCGAGCAGATAATGGCGCCATCCCTCCTCACTAAATCCAAAGAACTTTCGCACGCAGCCGTCTGCTAAAAAAGCTCAACTGACTTTTTTAGAATGAACGAAACGGTTTATTTTTTATTTTTTAAGAGCCCTACAAGCCAAGAGGGACATTCGTTTGTGAGTTCGAAGGTCGTGAGTTCAAATGCGAACGGTACTGAACTTTTTTTTTAATGACCTTGGCTTTCAGATTGACCCAGTTATAAATGAGAGCCAGGTAAAGGGCAGGCTCCTTTACTTTACATCCCTAAAGTAAACACTGTTATCAGTGATACATTGTCAGATCTCATAAATTATCTTCGACCTTCAGTCAGTTGCAAACGAAATAGACTTCCGAGTAAAAGTTTCCTTCTGCAAATGACAAAGTTCGACTCCATACTGTCCACGCAATGGGCTGAAACCACCAGACCTCCTCTTCCAGTGTGCACCACACTCCCCCGTACACGCCAGACTTAGTCCAAGCGATTTCCGCCTGTTTGGACAACTCTAAGAGTCACTGGGTGGAACAATATTTCGGTCCGATGACAAGTTACAGCAGGTGATGTATGACTGATTACATCTTCGATCAAGAATCCTCGGTTGCGATTTTCACCACCTACAAATTGTACTTGTTTTTTTTTTTTTCTGTTCGTTGCCAGAAGCAGATCCTATATAGTAAAGATAAAGATCCCCCTTTTCAAGCCTTCGGGCGTATCGGGTATATGGGAAGAGCACCCATAATTTTACAGACCAATCGGTACTTGGTGGGTAATGTGGCAATGTGGTCAGCATTACGCCGGCCGTCTTTACTTACTCATGAACGAACGAACGAACTTTTTTTTCAAAGGGTCACAAACAGGCAGGACAACCAACCTGGTACCCATTTTAGGCTGGGTCGACCTGCTAGGACCCACACCATGATAAAAATCCACACAGCCAGCAGTCGGTTTCGATCGGGGTACGTTGGAATTACGAGTCGGACTCGCAACGCCTGAGCCACGGACGTCGCAGATCCCATATAGTCCCAAGTGATTTCAACCTTTTGGACAGTTCAGAGGGACGTTGACAGAAACGACTTTTCGCTCCGATGAAGAGATATAGAAGGTAGTGCGTCAATGGTTACATATGTAAACAAGATGATTTTTTCTATAGGAATCCAAGCATTTGATCGGCGCAGTATGTCTGGCTTTGAACGCAATTAGAAAAAAAAATTATTCATTTATGCTTTACTTGTGCATAATATATTCACAAATAATATTTCAGGTTTTCACTTTTTTTCGTGTTTGGCCCCCTCTACATTAGGATTTGGCGTTCATTGACAATGGTTCTTTTACTGCTGAGGTTGTAAATGGATTACTATCGTGTATCCGATACACCGCTGACGTAGAAGGGCGTTTTACTTTTCTCTTCAAAACCACCCACTTTAGCAGCGATTCTCAACCTATGAGTCGCGACATTTGTTTTGGTCGAACGACTCTTTCACAGGGGTCACCAAAGACCATCGTAAAACTATTTCATTGAAGTTATGAATCAGCGACGAAAATAATTGTATGGATGGGGGTCGCCACAACATGAGGAACTGTATTGAAGGGTCTCCACAACATGAGGAACTGTATTAAAGGGTCGCCACAACATGAGGAACTGTATTAAAGGGTCGCCACAACATAAGGAACTGTATTAAAGGGTCTCCACAACATGAGGAACTGTATTAAAGGGTCGCCACAACATGAGGAACTGTATTAAAGGGTCGCCACAACATAAGGAACTGTATTAAAGGGTCGCCACAACATGAGGAACTGTATTAAAGGGTTGCCACAACATGAGGAACTGTATTAAAGGGTCGCCACAACATGAGGAACTGTATTAAAGGGTGGCCACAACATAAGGAACTGTATTAAAGGGTCGCCACAACATGAGGAACTGTATTAAAGGGTCATCACAACATCAGGAACTGTATTAAAGGGTCATCACAACATGAGGAACTGTATTAAAGGGTGGCCACAACATGGGGAACTTTATTAAAGGGTCGCCACAACATGAGGGAACTGTATTAAAGGGTCGCCACAACATGAGGGACTGTATTAAAGGGTCTCCACAACATGAGGAACTGAATTAAAGGGTTGCCACAACATGAGGAACTGTATTAAAGGGTCGTCAAAACATGAGGAACTGTATTATAGGGTTGCCACAACATGAGGAACTGTATTAAAGGGTTGCCACAACATGAGGAACTGTATTAAAGAGGAACTGTTGCCACAACAGGGACTGTAATAAAAGGGTCGCCACAAACATGAGGAACTGTATTAAAGGGTTGCCACAACATGAGGAACTGTATTAAAGGGTGGCCAACATGAGGAACTGTATTAAAGGGTCGACACAACATGAGGAACTGTATTAAAGGGTCGCCACAACATGAGGAACTGTATTAAAGGGTCGCCACAACATGAGGAACTGTATTAAAGGGTCGCCACAACATGAGGAACTGTATTAAAGGGTCATCACAACATCAGGAACTGTATTAAAGGGTCATCACAACATGAGGAACTGTATTAAAGGGTGGCCACAACATGGGGAACTTTATTAAAGGGTCGCCACAACATGAGGGAACTGTATTAAAGGGTCGCCACAACATGAGGGACTGTATTAAAGGGTCTCCACAACATGAGGAACTGAATTAAAGGGTTGCCACAACATGAGGAACTGTATTAAAGGGTCGTCACAACATGAGGAACTGTATTAAAGGGTTGCCACAACATGAGGAACTGTATTAAAGGGTCGCCACAACATGAGGAACTGTACAACATGAAAGGGTTGCCACACAACATGAGGAACTGTATTAAAGGGTTGCCACAACATGAGGAACTGTATTAAAGGGTCGCCACAACATGAGGAACTGTATTAAAGGGTTGCCACAACATGAGGAACTGTATTAAAGGGTATTAAAGGGTCACAAAACATGAGGAACTGTATTAAAGGGTCGCCACAAAATGAGGAACTGTATTAAAGGGTTGCCACAACATGAGGAACTGTATTAAAGGGTCGCCACAACATGAGGAAACTGTATTAAAGGGTCGCCACAACATGAAGAACTGTATTAAAGGGGTCGCCACACAACATGAGGAACTGTATTAAAGGGTCGCCACAACATGAGGAACTGTATTAAAGGGTCGCCACAACATGAGGAACTGTATTAAAGGGTCGCCACAACATGAGGAAACTGTATTAAAGGGTCACCACAACATGAGGAACTGTATTAAAGGGTCGCCACAACATGAGGAAACTGTATTAAAGGGTCGCCACAACATGAGGAAACTGTATTAAAGGGTCGCCACAACATGAGGAACTGTATTAAAGGGTCTCCACAACATGAGGAACTGTATTAAAGGGTCGCCACTACATGAGGAACTGTATTAAAGGGTCGTCACAACATGAGGAACTGTATTAAAGGGTCTCCACAACATGAGGAACTGTATTAAAGGGTTGCCACAACATGAGGACTTGTATTAAAGGGTTGCCACAACATGAGGAACTGTATTAAAGGATCGCCACAACATGAGGAACTGTATTAAAGGGTTGCCACAACATGAGGAACTGTATTAAAGGGTTGCCACAACCTGAGGAACTGTATTAAAGGGTCGCCACAACATGAGGAACTGTATTAAAGGGTTGCCACAACATGAGGAACTGTATTATTA
>CAJHNH020003581.1:0-5000 GCA_905116865.2 Candidula unifasciata | reverse complement strand
GAACAGTCTAAGAAAGTATGAATGAAAGGTCAGCCAGTGTGTAGATGGGTCGGGAAATGTGAACTGGACGAATACGCGGTTTGTCTAGTAGGTAAGCGCCAGAAAGAATCTCGTTGGTCAATAGAGCCATGAACTCAAATAAGCTGAGAATCGCTGTACACAGCTGAATTGTCGTATGTTTTACAGCCAGTGGAAGACAGTTATGGTCGTCAATTGTGGTTTAAAACCCACAGCGAGCTGTAGGAACTTGATATTGTCTAGAGGGATTCTAGCTAACCAGGCGGGCCCAGCTTCGTGACCTAGTGTGTGCGTAACAGTTTTACCACATCACAATGTCAGCAGGCGTTATTCACGGAAACAGTTCAGGTGAAGCTTTCATGGGCCTAGCTCATTGTTAACTTTGAATTGTTGATTCAGGGCCCAAAAGAAGGGTGGAGCGGTAATTACAAGTAATTTTACAGGACTTCAGGGGAAAATAATTAAAGGGGCAATTTAAAAAAAAAAAAAAAATATTCTCCTTCCGAATTGAGGACTGTAAGACTGATATCCAGTGATTCAAAGAGAGGACGCTATTAGACACCAATCTTGATTCAAGAGATACCGTTAGACGTCAATCTTGATTCAAGAGATGCCGTTAGATGTCAATCTTGATTCAAGAGATACCATTAGATGTCAATCGTGATTCAAGAGATACCGTTAGACGTCAATCGTGATTCAAGAGATACCATTAGATGTCAATCTTGATTCAAGAGATACCGTTAGACGTCAATCTTGATTCAAGAGATACCATTAGACGCCAATCTTGATTCAAGAGATACCATTAGACACCAATCTTGATTCAAGAGATACCGTTAGACGCCAATCTTGATTCAAGAGATACCGTTAGACGCCAATCTTGATTCAAGAGATACCGTTAGACGTCAATCTTGATTCAAGAGATACCGTTAGACGTCAATCTTGATTCAAGAGATACCGTTAGACGCCAATCTTGATTCAAGAGATACCGTTAGACGCCAATCTTGATTCAAGAGATACCGTTAGACGCCAATCTTGATTCAAGAGATACCGTTAGACGTCAATCTTGATTCAAGAGATACCGTTAGACGCCAATCTTGATTCAAGAGATACCGTTAGATGCCAATCTTGATTCAAGAGATACCGTTAGATGCCAATCTTGATTCAAGAGATACCGTTAGACGTCAATCTTGATTCAAGAGATACCGTTAGACGTCAATCTTGATTCAAGAGATACCGTTAGACGCCAATCGTGATTCAAGAGATACCGTTAGATGTCAATCTTGATTCAAGAGATACCATTAGACGCCAATCTTGATTCAAGAGATACCGTTAGACGTCAATCTTGATTCAAGAGATACCGTTAGACACCAATCGTGATTCAAGAGATACCGTTAGACGCCAATCGTGATTCAAGAGATACCGTTAGATGTCAATCTTGATTCAAGAGATACCATTAGACGTCAATCTTGATTCAAGAGATACCGTTAGATGTCAATCTTGATTCAAGAGATACCGTTAGATGTCAATCTTGATTCAAGAGATACCATTAGACGTCAATCTTGATTCAAGAGATACCATTAGACGTCAATCTTGATTCAAGAGATGCCGTTAGATGTCAATCTTGATTCAAGAGATACCATTAGATGTCAATCTTGATTCAAGAGATACCATTAGATGTCAATCTTGATTCAAGAGATACCATTAGATGTCAATCTTGATTCAAGAGATACCATTAGATGTCAATCTTGATTCAAGAGATACCATTAGATGTCAATCTTGATTCAAGAGATACCATTAGACACCAATCTTGATTCAAGAGATACAATACAATTATTCAAGAGATACCATTAGTCAATCTTGATTCAAGAGATACCATTAGATGTCAATCTTGATTCAAGAGATACCATTAGATGCCAATCTTGATTCAAGAGATACCATTAGATGTCAATCTTGATTCAAGAGATACCATTAGATGTCAATCTTGATTCAAGAGATACCATTAGATGTCAATCTTGATTCAAGAGATACCATTAGACACCAATCTTGATTCAAGAGATACCATTAGATGTCAATCTTGATTCAAGAGATACCATTAGACACCAATCTTGATTCAAGAGATACCATTAGACACCAATCTTGATTCAAGAGATACCATTAGACACCAATCTTGATTCAAGAGATACCATTAGACACCAATCTTGATTCAAGAGATACAATTATATGTCAATCTTGATTCAAGAGATACCATTAGATGTCAATCTTGATTCAAGAGATACCATTAGATGTCAATCTTGATTCAAGAGATACCATTAGATGTCAATCTTGATTCAAGAGATACCATTAGATGTCAATCTTAATTCAAGAGATACCATTAGATGTCAATCTTGATTCAAGAGATACAATTAGATGTCAATCTTGATTCAAGAGATACCGTTAGACGCCAATCTTGATTCAAGAGATACCGTTAGACGCCAATCGTGATTCAAGAGATACCATTAGATGTCAATCTTGATTCAAGAGATACCTTTAGACGCCAATCGTGATTCAAGAGATACCATTAGATGTCAATCTTGATTAAAGAGATACAATTATATGTCAATCTTGATTCAAGAGATACCATTAGATGTCAATCTTGATTCAAGAAATACCATTAGATGTCAATCTTGATTCAAGAGATACCATTAGATGTCAATCTTGATTCAAGAGATACAATTAGATGTCAATCTTGATTCAAGAGATACCATTAGATGTCAATCTTGATTCAAGAGATACCATTAGATGTCAATCTTGATTCAAGAAATACCATTAGATGTCAATCTTGATTCAAGAGATACCATTAGATGTCAATCTTGATTCAAGAGATACCATTAGATGACAATCTTGATTCAGAGAGATACCATTCAGATGCCTATCTAACTGCGGCAAATCTCAGTAAACCCCTTCAACGGTATGACAGTAACATGATATTCACTGTGGAAGGGTGCAGTAGTTAATAAAGGATTTAGAATATAACAGAATATAGGAATTTATAGGATACACGACTTAATAGGATAAAGGAATTAATAGGATACAAGCCGTAATAGAATATAGTATTGTACGTGCTGAATTTATTATATAAGGATTTCGTTTACGCACATTTGACTTGGAAAAGAATATATAATTGCTCAAGGTGTGTTAAAAATGGCGGGTGATTAAATCCTGCCTGTGGCACTTATAAGACTTAAACAGAGCTGAGCGATCTCCTCATCCACACCACCCCCTCCCCCACCTTCCATTCCTTTAGAAAATTGCCTGAATCAAATGGCAGACATGGAGCGATTTACAGTGTGACCAGACGTCGCCATTTGTATATTTCCATGAAAAGAATAATTTTTTACAATTCATTATGTGTGAATGATACTTTGTTGCAATGCCCCCGACGTGATACAAAGAAATATGTCAGGTGATAAATTATGCATTTTATTGTTGTTCGTGTCTAATATAATTCAAATTACTGAACGAGAAACAATGCCTAGAATTACGACTTAGCAGACGTCATTATAAGCTGGGCATCAGTTTCAAAGTTCCGTAAATGATTTACAATTGACTTTCCCCAGGTTGTGTCCTTGTATTTTTTCAGTGGTGGGGTGCAGATTTTATTTTAAACGGGAAGAAGCATGGACATAGCTGATATCATCAACGCTGTATGGACTAGGTTGGGTAATAATGCTAAATCTCTGACAGAGGTGTTGATTTGTGACCGAGGTGTTAATCTCTGACCAAGGTGTTAATCTGTGACTGAGGTGTTAATCTGTGACCAAGGTGTTAATCTGTGACCAAGGTGTTAATCTGTGACTGAGCTGTTAATCTGTGACCGAGGTGTTAATCTGTGACCGAGGTGTTAATCTGTGACCGAGGTGTTAATCTGTGACTGAGGTGTTAATCTCTGACCAAGGTGTTAATCTGTGACTGAGGTGTTAATCTGTGACCGAGGTGTTAATCTGTGACCAAGGTGTTAATCTGTGACTGAGGTGTTAATCTGTGACCGAGGTGTTAATCTCTGACCAAGGTGTTAATCTGTGACTGAGGTGTTAATCTGTGACCAAGGTGTTAATCTGTGACCGAGGTGTTAATCTGTGACTGAGGTGTTAATCTCTGACCGAGGTGTTCAGCTTGGTGAAGCACGTCTATGCCATCTGCGAGGCCAAGACAGAACATACTATAGCCAAATACTCATGGGAACAGCCAGTAGAGTTACCTTGGAGTTGCTGCTGTAACGGAGGACTGAGCACGCATGGGAATGCTCATGGATATGGTGAGCTGCATGCAATAGCGAAAGATAAAAGGACTTGGCGTAAGTAGGTTGAGGGTCTATGTTCCATTGACATCACACTCGGGACATTCCCATGCATGTTCCGTCCACATCTTTAGCAGCCAGTACTGATGGTATCGGTCATAATCTGGTTATTTGTCCGTCTTGCCTTTCCTCTGAGTGTAGTGAGCCGGCCAGACCCTCTGGTTACACCCAGGTGCCTCATTCTCTCCAGGCCATAATAAACAAGTGGTGCAGATCCAGTAAATCCGTCTGCCTGCTCATTACCCACTACGCCGGCATCGCCTGGAGAAAAGATCCAAAGTATGTGCTCACTACCCGTGACCTTCTCGGTTGGGGGGGGGGGGGGGGGGGGGGGGGGGGGGTAGAAAGCAGAGGATGTTATATTCGTCTCCCATAGTCGTCAGCCCACTCACTCCCTTCAAGGGTTTGAGTGATTCCTATAAACAAAGCTGTGATGATGGTGCCAACTACCAGTGTGCAGATGGATTTCTTTCAGAAAGTCCGCTGGCCGCAGAGGATTTTCTTAGTCTTCTTCTTCCTAACGTTTACAGGCTGCAAACTCCGGTGGAAAGTTCTGGCTGTTCGTCCACTTCTGGGCTGTGGTCTTGTTTCAGGAATATCCGATTTACAGATCTAGTCTGTGTGCAATGTTAGATATCTCGCCCTC
>CAJHNH020003580.1:674824-820221 GCA_905116865.2 Candidula unifasciata | reverse complement strand
ATCATTTCACACTTCAGCAGACACTCTAGAGAAGTAGTTGAGCATTTTGGAGCAAACTGGTGGCAGAAAAGGAGATAGGCAAACGAGGAAAAAACATATTTTCTAAGATATTTCTCCAACAACTTTTGGTGTCCTACCACTTCACCTTGAGTTCCAGACAATTGTTTTACACATGAATGGACACTGTAGATGTAGAGTAGATAATCTAGATGTGTAATCTGACATTTTGGAGCAAAAATGGAGATAGCCTAAAAAATGCCCAAAATTGAGATTTTTTCACAGGCGCGCGCCTGTCGGGTTTTTTCCAACCAAAAACTGACATTTTGCAAAAGTTAAAAATTTTGTCTCAGACTATCATTTCACACTTCAGCAGACACTCTAGAGAAGTAGTTGAGCATTTTGGAGCAAACTGGTGGCAGAAAAGGAGATAGGCAAACGAGGAAAAAAAAATATTTTCTAAGATATTTCTCCAACAACTTTTGGTGTCCTACCACTTCACCTTGAGTTCCAGACAATTGTTTTTACACATGAATGGACACTGTAGATGTAGAGTAGATAATCTAGATGTGTAATC
Source organism: Candidula unifasciata (assembly GCA_905116865.2). Lineage (NCBI taxonomy): Eukaryota > Metazoa > Mollusca > Gastropoda > Stylommatophora > Geomitridae > Candidula > Candidula unifasciata. The sequence goes on along the minus strand of CAJHNH020003580.1, from coordinate 819,647 downwards.
TGACATTTTGGAGCAAAAATGGAGATAGCCTAAAAATGCCCAAAATTGAGATTTTTTCACAGGCGCGCGCCTGTCGGGTTTTTTTTCAACCAAAAAACTGACATTTTGCAAAAGTTAAAAATTTTGTCTCAGACTATCATTTCACACTTCAGCAGACACTCTAGAGAAGTAGTTGAGCATTTTGGAGCAAACTGGTGGCAGAAAAGGAGATAGGCAAACGAGGAAAAAACATATTTTCTAAGATATTTCTCCAACAACTTTTGGTGTCCTACCACTTCACCTTGAGTTCCAGACAATTGTTTTACACATGAATGGACACTGTAGATGTAGAGTAGATAATCTAGATGTGTAATCTGACATTTTGGAGCAAAAATGGAGATAGCCTAAAAATGCCCAAAATTGAGATTTTTTCACAGGCGCGCGCCTGTCGGGTTTTTTCCCAACCAAAAACTGACATTTTGCAAAAGTTAAAAATTTTGTCTCAGACTATCATTTCACACTTCAGCAGACACTCTAGAGAAGTAGTTGAGCATTTTGGAGCAAACTGGTGGCAGAAAAGGAGATAGGCAAACGAGGAAAAAAACATATTTTCTAAGATATTTCTCCAACAACTTTTGGTGTCCTACCACTTCACCTTGAGTTCCAGACAATTGTTTTACACATGAATGGACACTGTAGATGTAGAGTAGATAATCTAGATGTGTAATCTGACATTTTGGAGCAAAATGGAGATAGCCTAAAAATGCCCAAAATTGAGATTTTTTCACAGGCGCGCGCCTGTCGGGTTTTTTCCAACCAAAAACTGACATTTTGCAAAAGTTAAAAATTTTGTCTCAGACTATCATTTCACACTTCAGCAGACACTCTAGAGAAGTAGTTGAGCATTTTGGAGCAAACTGGTGGCAGAAAAGGAGATAGGCAAACGAGGAAAAAAAATAGCATATATTTTCTAAGATATTTCTCCAACAACTTTTGGTGTCCTACCACTTCACCTTGAGTTCCAGACAATTGTTTTACACATGAATGGACACTGTAGATGTAGAGTAGATAATCTAGATGTGTAATCTGACATTTTGGAGCAAAAATGGAGATAGCCTAAAAATGCCCAAAATTGAGATTTTTTTCACAGGCGCGCGCCTGTCGGGTTTTTTCCAACCAAAAACTGACATTTTGCAAAAGTTAAAAATTTTGTCTCAGACTATCATTTCACACTTCAGCAGACACTCTAGAGAAGTAGTTGAGCATTTTGGAGCAAACTGGTGGCAGAAAAGGAGATAGGCAAACGAGGAAAAAAAAATATTTTCTAAGATATTTCTCCAACAACTTTTGGTGTCCTACCACTTCACCTTGAGTTCCAGACAATTGTTTTACACATGAATGGACACTGTAGATGTAGAGTAGATAATCTAGATGTGTAATCTGACATTTTGGAGCAAAAATGGAGATAGCCTAAAAATGCCCAAAATTGAGATTTTTTCACAGGCGCGCGCCTGTCGGGTTTTTCCAACCAAAAACTGACATTTTGCAAAAGTTAAAAATTTTGTCTCAGACTATCATTTCACACTTCAGCAGACACTCTAGAGAAGTAGTTGAGCATTTTGGAGCAAACTGGTGGCAGAAAAGGAGATAGGCAAACGAGGAAAAAACATATTTTCTAAGATATTTCTCCAACAACTTTTGGTGTCCTACCACTTCACCTTGAGTTCCAGACAATTGTTTTACACATGAATGGACACTGTAGATGTAGAGTAGATAATCTAGATGTGTAATCTGACATTTTGGAGCAAAAATGGAGATAGCCTAAAAATGCCCAAAATTGAGATTTTTTCACAGGCGCGCGCCTGTCGGGTTTTTCCAACCAAAAACTGACATTTTGCAAAAGTTAAAAATTTTGTCTCAGACTATCATTTCACACTTCAGCAGACACTCTAGAGAAGTAGTTGAGCATTTTGGAGCAAACTGGTGGCAGAAAAGGAGATAGGCAAACGAGGAAAAAACATATTTTCTAAGATATTTCTCCAACAACTTTTGGTGTCCTACCACTTCACCTTGAGTTCCAGACAATTGTTTTACACATGAATGGACACTGTAGATGTAGAGTAGATAATCTAGATGTGTAATCTGACATTTTGGAGCAAAAATGGAGATAGCCTAAAAATGCCCAAAATTGAGATTTTTTCACAGGCGCGCGCCTGTCGGGTTTTTCCAACCAAAAACTGACATTTTCAAAAGTTAAAAATTTTGTCTCAGACTATCATTTCACACTTCAGCAGACACTCTAGAGAAGTAGTTGAGCATTTTGGAGCAAACTGGTGGCAGAAAAGGAGATAGGCAAACGAGGAAAAAAATATTTTCTAAGATATTTCTCCAACAACTTTTGGTGTCCTACCACTTCACCTTGAGTTCCAGACAATTGTTTTACACATGAATGGACACTGTAGATGTAGAGTAGATAATCTAGATGTGTAATCTGACATTTTGGAGCAAAAATGGAGATAGCCTAAAAATGCCCAAAATTGAGATTTTTTCACAGGCGCGCGCCTGTCGGGTTTTTCAACCAAAAACTGACATTTTGCAAAAGTTAAAAATTTTGTCTCAGACTATCATTTCACACTTCAGCAGACACTCTAGAGAAGTAGTTGAGCATTTTGGAGCAAACTGGTGGCAGAAAAGGAGATAGGCAAATGGAAAAAAAACATATTTTCTAAGATATTTTTCTCCCCAACTTTTGGTGTCCAACTTTTAGTGTCCTACCACTTCACCTTGAGTTCCAGACAATTGTTTTACACATGAATGGACACTGTAGATGTAGAGTAGATAATCTAGATGTGTAATCTGACATTTTGGAGCAAAAATGGAGATAGCCTAAAAATGCCCAAAATTGAGATTTTTTCACATTCGCGCGCCTGTCGGGTTTTTTCAACCAAAAAACTGACATTTTGCAAAAGTTAAAAATTTTGTCTCAGACTATCATTTCACACTTCAGGAGACACTCTAGAGAAGTAGTTGAGCATTTTGGAGCAAACTGGTGGCAGAAAAGGAGATAGGCATATGAGGAAAAAACATATTTTCTAAGATATTTCTCCAACAACTTTTGGTGTCCTACCACTTCACCTTGAGTTACTGACAATTGTTTTACACATGAATTGACACTGTAGATGTAGAGTAGATAATCTAGATGTGTAATCTGACATTTTGGAGCAAAAATTGACATAGCCTAAAAATGCCCAAAATTGAGATTTTTACACAGGCGCGCGCCTGTCGGGTTTTTCCAACCAAAAACTGACATTTTGCAAAAGTTAAAAATTTTGTCTCAGACTATCATTTCACACTTCAGCAGACACTCTAGAGAAGTAGTTGAGCATTTTGGAGCAAACTGGTGGCAGAAAAGGAGATAGGCAAACGAGGAAAAAACATATTTTCTAAGATATTTCTCCAACAACTTTTGGTGTCCTACCACTTCACCTTGAGTTCCAGACAATTGTTTTACACATGAATGGACACTGTAGATGTAGAGTAGATAATCTAGATGTGTAATCTGACATTTTGGAGCAAAAATGGAGATAGCCTAAAAATGCCCAAAATTGAGATTTTTTCACAGGCGCGCGCCTGTCGGGTTTTTCCAACCAAAAACTGACATTTTGCAAAAGTTAAAAATTTTGTCTCAGACTATCATTTCACACTTCAGCAGACACTCTAGAGAAGTAGTTGAGCATTTTGGAGCAAACTGGTGGCAGAAAAGGAGATAGGCAAACGAGGAAAAAAAACATATTTTCTAAGATATTTCTCCAACAACTTTTGGTGTCCTACCACTTCACCTTGAGTTCCAGACAATTGTTTTACACATGAATGGACACTGTAGATGTAGAGTAGATAATCTAGATGTGTAATCTGACATTTTGGAGCAAAAATGGAGATAGCCTAAAAATGCCCAAAATTGAGATTTTTTTCACAGGCGCGCGCCTGTCGGGTTTTTCCAACCAAAAACTGACATTTTGCAAAAGTTAAAAATTTTTTGTCTCAGACTATCATTTCACACTTCAGCAGACACTCTAGAGAAGTAGTTGAGCATTTTGGAGCAAACTGGTGGCAGAAAAGGAGATAGGCAAACGAGGAAAAAAAAATATTTTCTAAGATATTTCTCCAACAACTTTTGGTGTCCTACCACTTCACCTTGAGTTCCAGACAATTGTTTTACACATGAATGGACACTGTAGATGTAGAGTAGAGATAATCTAGATGTGTAATCTGACATTTTGGAGCAAAAATGGAGATAGCCTAAAAATGCCCAAAATTGAGATTTTTTCACAGGCGCGCGCCTGTCGGGTTTTTCCAACCAAAAACTGACATTTTGCAAAAGTTAAAAATTTTGTCTCAGACTATCATTTCACACTTCAGCAGACACTCTAGAGAAGTAGTTGAGCATTTTGGAGCAAACTGGTGGCAGAAAAGGAGATAGGCAAACGAGGAAAAAACATATTTTCTAAGATATTTCTCCAACAACTTTTGGTGTCCTACCACTTCACCTTGAGTTCCAGACAATTGTTTTACACATGAATGGACACTGTAGATGTAGAGTAGATAATCTAGATGTGTAATCTGACATTTTGGAGCAAAAATTGAGATAGCCTAAAAATGCCTAAAATTGTGATTTTTTTTCACAGGCGCGCGCCTGTCGGGTTTTTCCACCAAAAACTGACATTTTGCAAAAGTTAAAATTTTGTCTCAGACTATCATTTCACACTTCAGCAGACACTCTAGAGAAGTAGTTGAGCATTTTGGAGCAAACAAAACGGAAAAAACATATTTTCTAAGATATTTCTCCAACAACTTTTGGTGTCCTACCACTTCACCTTGAGTTCCAGACAATTGTTTTACACATGAATGGACACTGTAGATGTAGAGTAGATAATCTAGATGTGTAATCTGACATTTTGGAGCAAAAATGGAGATAGCCTAAAAAATGCCCAAAATTGAGATTTTTTCACAGGCGCGCGCCTGTCGGGTTTTTCCAACCTGTCGGTTTTTCACCAAAAACTGACAAAACTGCAAAAGTTAAAAATTTTGTCTCAGACTATCATTTCACACTTCAGCAGACACTCTCTAGAGAAGTAGTTGAGCATTTTGGAGCAAACTGGCAGAAAAAGGAGATAGGCAAACGAGGAAAAAACATATTTTCTAAGATATTTCTCCAACAACTTTTGGTGTCCTACCACTTCACCTTGAGTTCCAGACAATTGTTTTACACATGAATGGACACTGTAGATGTTCGTATGAGAAAGTGACTTGCAAGACATGAATAGTCACATGTGTAGAAAGTGGTGCATATGCACAACATTATCTAAAATGGTGACGTACGTAGAGATTTGGTAGAAGTGAAAAGTGAAGTAAAGGTCCCTTTTCTACTTCTTTAGGTGTATAGGGCATATAGGGCTTGACCTATGTTTTAATAGACCAATCAGCACAAGAGGGGTTACGTGGTTAGCATCACGCGGGGAAGCAAAAAGCTGTTATTGAATTCTTGAAGGCTGAAGGTTGTGTACCCATAGCTATGCTTTGAAAATTGAGAGCGGTATATAGTGATGCCTATGTGGATGTCAGTACTGATAGCATGTGGGCAAAGACTGTTAAAGGCAACGATCCAGCTTTTACGGACCTGCATGATCACACTTGCAGCGGACGCCTGATCACATCTGTGAAAGAACAACACCGAGCTTGCGTCGATGAACTGATTGGTCACAATCACCGGATGAAGCAAAAAATGTCACCACTATTCTTGGGACTTCGATTGAATGAGTACATCACATTATTGATGTCATGCTTGGATAGGCAGAGAAATAGACGGGCGGACAGATGGATGGACAGACAGATGGACAGAAAGACAGACAGACATATAGACAGATAGATAATTAGATGGATAGGCAGGCAGGCGGGTAGGTAGATGGATGGATAGTTAGACAGTCAGAGAAAGATTAAAAGAAAGAGAGGGAGTGAAAGGACTGTATTAGAATTGTTAGAAAATAGTCAACCAAACCCATGCATGTATAGATGAAGCAGTTGAAAAAAACAAAAAAGTCTTCCCCTATAGGAATGTCATCTGTAGGTTTAACATCTCAAGGATGAGAATCAAACAGGTACAAATCCTGGAAACCCTGTTCAGCCAAAAAGCACGGTTATATTGGGGCACCACAAAATGGTTTTGAAGTAACCTGTAGTCGACTGGAGCAAGTTACCTTGGATAGTTCCTGCCTAGAGTAGGTAGATCTTGAACTGAAGCATGCTAAAGTTCAACACATTCACCTTTGAGCTGCATTACTAAATATCATACACTCTTCCCAAATGATAATTGAAGAAGAGAAAAAGAAGCAGAAGACAGCTAGAAATTAGCAGAAATAATCAAAAGAAAATTTCCAGTGAACCTAGCTTATGGTTTTGATTTCCTTCACCAAGGCAATCACTGGTAATTGCTGCCCTCGCCAAAACCGGGGTCATTCCAGAAAACGGATCCTGGGTCACATATAAAGATGTCAAGGCTTTAGCCACGGGTTTACAAGTGAGTTTTTGTTCCAGATTTTGTTTTCTATACAGATTTCACTTACAACAATTTTGTTTGTTATACTTTACTTTTGTTTTATGGTACTTCTGAAGTTGAAATATGAAGGACCCTTTTCAATCCTTTGGTGCCTTGGGCTTAAAGTACTAGACCTATTTGTGAAAAGAATAATTAGCACTTGGTTGGTGATGTGGTAGGCACCATTTGATAAGTTAATTTCCGGGACATTTTCTAATACCACTTTTAGGCTGTGTCAATCCGAGAACCAGGAAATTTAAAAATCTGCATCAAAGCTGATTGGTTCTTGTGCATGAGTCAATGATCAGATATAGCTTCTAAGCTAAATGGAAAGAACACCAGAATCGGACAGTGAAATAATAGTTATTCAGAAAATAGGTCAGAACTGCAAATTGATAAGATAAATAATATGGTTCAGATTGGTTGGGCATATTATGAGGAGAAATAGGCTTGAAAACCTAATGACACTAAGAGAGAAGAGCAAAGGGGAGATAAATATCTGGATGGCTTGGCCAGATCACAAAGCTTAGACAAGAACTGATCTATATTTTCTTCTTCTGTGTTTACCTTTCAAATGACCGTTGACATGGTATGTTGTGGTTTACAGCTTGGATGTGATATAAATATATATATATATATATATATATGCCCAATACATCTGATTTCAGCAAACTCATATTACTTGCCTTTTATAACATGCTTGTTAGGGAAGCTATTCAATTCAGTACGGTTCCTAAGAAACAAAAATTCCAAACTTGATCCTCTTTCAACTTCCTTGTGGCTTGTTATATCAAGGATGATTCCTTTGCTATTTTTATTTGACTTCTGTTTTTGTGTGTGGCAAGCCATCAAAGTATTTATCTCTTTACCTTACCCTGCTTTTTTTGCATTAGTCTTGCCAATTGTTACCCAGTTCTTGAATCCATTCCTTCTCATAGCATGTACACACTGTTGGTTGTGTAAATGCCAACTGAAGTATACAAAATATTGTTTGTATATACTCCAATAGCTGAGCTTTACCAACAGCTGAGCTTTACCAACAACCAAGCTGTGCAAAATATTGTTTGTATGTACCCACAACTGCGCTTTACCAAATATTGTTTGTATATACCAACAATCAAGCTTTATTAGATACTCTTTGTATCTTTACCAACAACCAAGCTTTACCAAATATTGTACGTATCTATAACAGCAGCCAAACTTTACCAGAATATTGTTTGTATCTATACCAACAACCAGTCTTTACCTCACACACAAAAATTGTTTGTGTATACCAACAACCAAGCTTTATCAGATATTGTTTGTATATACCAACAACCAAGTTTTATCAGATACTGTTTTATCTGTACTAACAATCCAAGCTTTACCAAGCAGTTTTTGTATATAACAGCAGCCAAGCTTTACCAGATATGTTTATATCTTTACCAACAACCAAGTTTGATAAGATATTGTTTGTATATGACAATAACCAAGCTTTACCAAATATTTTCTGCTTCTATACCAACAACAAAGCTTGATAAAATATTATTCGTATATACCAATAACCGAGCTTTACCAAATATTGTTTGTATCTATACCAGCGACCAAGGTTGATAAAATATTGTTTGTGTCTTTACCGACAACTAGCTTAATAAAATATTGTTTATGTCTGTACCAACAACCAGGTTTGATAAAAAATTGTTTGTATTAACCAACAACCGTGCAAAGTTTTTATCAGTATTATTTGTATCTATATCAACAACCAAGTTTTACAATACAATCAGCTTAATAAAATATTGTTTTGCATATACCAACAACTGAGCTGGATAAAATATTGTTTGTATCTTTACCAAAAGCCAAGCTTGATTAAATATTGTTTTATCTAAAGCAACAGCTGAGCTTTACTTTTTTGTATATATACAAACAACGGAGCTGCATGAAATAGAATAGAAAAGGAAGAAGAAAATAAAGGTGACACTGGAACTATACACACAAGCTTTTGTTTGTATAGCAACAGCTGAAGTCAACAAAACATTTGGATGTGTGTTTATTTTTCAGGATTTCATCATCTGCATTGAGATGTTTTTTGCGGCCATTGCCCATTACTTTTCCTTCTCGCACAAGCCATTTGTGAATTTGGCCGCCGAGCAGCAGAACTGCTGTGCTTCCTTCTTGTCCATGTGGAATGTGAGAGATGTTACTGAGGATTTTGTGGAACATGCTCGATACATAGGTATATTTTTTTTCCCAGAAGTTTATTGTTTTGGGAGATGCTTGTCTGTGGATCTGAAGGTTGTGATTTCAGGTCCTGACGGAGGCAGACTTTTGTTTTTCACAAATGACCTTGGCTGCAAGGTCAGCCCAGCATTAAATGGGTACCAGGTAAAATTCTGGGAAGTAACGGCAGCTGGTGTGATGTTGAGCACATCACCCACTAAGTGCTGATTGGTCTATGAAATATAGGTCCAGCCCTATATGCCCAGCATGCCTGAAGGTATGGGAAAGGCTTTACTTTATTATGTTGTTGTGGATATTCAGTGGTTCAGCATGCAAGTTTGTAATATTTATAATCATATGCTTTTCATCATCATCATCCCATAAATATGCTGGGTGTTGGGTCATCAGTTGCTGTTGACTGATCAGATGCCTCCACCTTTGACAGTCAGATGGACTTGGATTGCATGCCAAAGACCTGCTCAGTCATTCAAGTTCTATATCCAGGTCTTTTTTTTGTCTGTCTCTTCACCTTCTCCCCTCTACTGAGCCCTATAGTAATGCTTTTGAGAGGCCATTCAATCTTATTACATGTCCATACCATTGCATTTTCCACCTTTTCACTGTAGTTAAAAGAGGTTCATAGTTGCCAATGTGCTTGGTAATTCTACGGTGAACTTCATCATTTGTGATGTCTTTATTCCCTGACAAATGCCTTTATTAAGTAGAAAACACAGCCACGTGAAAGGAACCCTTTATATAGAAAAATAAAACATCATCATCATAGTACCATAACACCCTGTCATTAGGTCACCATCCCCCTGTGGGTGCCAGGGCCCCATTGTGGGGGTGTTGTAGTTGTTGTATGCAGGGGAGGAGTTTAGACCAACTGCCCCCTAACAAGCTTCAGTAGAGTCGACTAATTAGAAATGTTTCCTTTCAAATCGAGTGCATCTGCCTGAGAGGCAAGGAACCAAAAGTCTGCATACAAATAAAGCCAGATCTGTAAAACAGATATGCATGAAAAACTGAAGTTCTGGATCAAGACCCAAGTCCAGAAGTGTACGAACAAATAGAACTTTACGCCGGAGTTTACAGCTGGTGAAAGAAGAAGAAGATGATTTTTTCTAAACGGTTAGTTGCGTATACTTTACAGGATGTTGCAGAACCACCTGCAGAATTGTTTAGTGGTGGTTTTGTTTTTGCTAGGCAATTGTAAGTTCGGTAGTTTACCATTGCTTTATGAACAGTCAGCACTCAAACCCTTTGTTGAAATCAGTGCAAAGCAACCTCTTGCCAAATTGCCCACAGCTGGGATCAATCCGAGTAATTCAGAATTATGAACATTTAAGAACAGTCGGCGCTCAAACCCTTTGTTGATATCAGTGCAAAGCGACCTCTTGCCAAATTGCCCACAGCTGGGATCAATCCGGGTAATTCAGAATTATGAAGCACCCTCACAACAGGTAAGCCACAGATGCCGACTTTTTCTTTCTAGGAAGACATTAGATAGTGTTAGGGAAAGGGGGCAAGCCTGTCTTTATGCCTGTTGTTTAAGACCATCTGCCTGTTTGGCCATTAACCATAGTCATAGACATATTCTATTGTACTGAAAGAAACAGCTGATGACAGACAAGTCATTACATAGCATTTGACACAAAGCTGTGTATATTTTTGTGAAAATTCTTTATTGGCTTCTGAATAAGGAGACAGAGCACATGTGAGAAAGTCCGTAGTGCAGTAATGTCTTATCTTCCTTCAGTTATTCATTCAGAAGATATGTAATAATTTTTTTCCTTATGTTCCTTAGGTCGGGGCATGCACAAAACATTGAACAGAGGCAAGAGATTGGTCAGGGGAGGCAGCAGTGAGCGAACACACCTCCTTGCTGATGGAGGCCTCCAAGAATCTGGCAGATACACATCCCCGCTGAATAATCATGAAACATCTGTCAAGGGTCGTTTCCGTGATGATGATGCTGTTTCATCTGGAGGCGAGAGTATGTTTGATCGCCGCTGCGACACTTTCATCAACAAGTCGACAACCTCCAGCATGCTCAACTATGCTGATTTTAGATCGGAAGCATCCTGGCAACAGGACAATAGGGCTGACCTTTCCCGGTCGGTCAGCTTGCGAGGATGTGACAGCGGAGATGAGCTGGACAGAGATAACCTTGTTCTACAGAAGGAGGAAATTAATGCACTGCAAATACTTGCTGATGTTGAGGTGGCTACAGATAAGAGTAGTAACACAAATGTTGATGATGAAACATTTCATCACTTAGATGTAGGTGATGTTGATGATGCTTCAGATCTCCTGCTCTCACATTCCAGAGAGGCAGAACAAGTTAATTTACTAGACGCTGACTTACCATGTCTTTCATCAAAGGATTCCCAGAGTAAACATGACATAATTGAAGAAGACACAGAGGTAGAGTTAAATATAAGTGACATTCCAGCTGCGGATAGTTTCCCGAGAATTGACAACACCAACATGCAGGAAGCTACTATTTTCCAGAGAACTGACGACACCAACATGCAGGAAGCTATGACAGACTCTACAGATGTCGTCGATGACATAGACCAAAGTAGTGTTATAGTATAAGAGGTTGTAAAAAAAAAAAATAATACTGACATTTTTTTATACATATTTACGTATTATTATCCTTATGGATACAGATCTGTCAGAGTGATGCCCAGTTGTACAATAATGAGAAAGCAAGAAACAAAAAAAAGCTCAGTTAAATGTAATTAGGTACTTGTTATCAAAAATTACAACATCAACTTGTAACCCTTTCCTCCTAAGAAGCCAAAAAACTGACATTTCGGCTGGGTCCAATTCTCCATAAATGTCACTTTTCTGACTTGTCTATAGTGACCTATTTGCAACATGGCATAGTTAATACTGTTGGCTCTTTTTGTGCTTGCACAAATATTAGGAGGTCAGGAAATAAATATATTAATTAACAGTAGCGATTTGGATTCAGCCAAAAAGCTTTTTTGAAGCCTAGTTGAGATCAGAGTTTATCTAAACTGCAGTGATAGAGGTCATGAGGTCACAGCATGACCCCCCCCCCCCCCCCCCCCCCCCCCCCCGATACGTTTTTTTTAACGCCCATAGGAATGTATTCAGTTGAATGAATTCACTCTGTTCATGTTTATTTATTAAATTTAAAAAAAAATACTTGAAAAATCTGTCACAAATGACAGTTGACAGTGTTTGACAAGAGCAGAACCATGAATATCTTGAATAAAGCCTGTCCATGGTTGGATTGTGAAGTGAAAAGTCAGGTTCTAGATCTGTATCTTTAAAGACACTGTGTCTGTCATGTTTACTTCTCAGGACATGTCCATGGGACCCTGCACTGATGGGTCACATGTAGCACAAATAGATCATTACGGTCTGAGGAGAATGGCACTGCGAGGAGTTACCAGGGGATCTGGCCGACGCTCAACACTCAGACAGTTACTGGTGCCATCAGAATTGGAACTCTTCGCTTGCTGCTGAAGATGGGGATGAACTACTTCAAATGAGATATTTTTTGGGAGAGGTGGGGGGGGGGGGGGGGGGGGGTCAAATTTGTGTCTGTGGTATAAAGTAGAGGTCAGCATTGAACATCACAGTAAACAGAGAAATACTAGAACAGTGACTCATTTCTCCTGTGTTGGACATATACCTCTTTCTATATCTGGCAGTTGTTATTTTACCTCTTTTGTCATGAGGTATGGACAGCCAGCATGCCCAAACCAGATGTTTTGAAAGAGGTGGGAACTCAAAGACAGCTTATCACAAACATCAGAAAGAGGCAGTCATTATGTTTTCTTCATGTTGTGAAAAGGGGAAACTGGAACATGTTGCAACCACTGGAAAGATCTGTGGAAAATGAGACAGATGAAGACAACTTAAGACGATTCTGGATAGCCTTTTGTTTTTGCATGGAGGGGTATAAACACACGAACTGGTTTATGCTGTTGAAGATGGCAGATTGTGGGGAAGCATGATTGTCCACACAAGTCAGCACGACTGATGATGATGTTGATCTTAAGGAATTGAGCTCAACCAATAAATACTAAGTTGTGAAGAAGTTCAAATCAGATACTGCAGAACAGAATTAGTTAAACTAAAAATTCAGATACAAAGGTCTATTATAACAACAGTTTATGATTACAAGTATCAAGGGCATTGTATTTTCTTTAGAAATATATGGTGCATTTTATGCTCCGGAAAGAGGTAATTACCTTTAATGACAGAAGTGGGTAAAATGTGGGTAAAACTTTCCTACATAGTAGAGGAAAGCTATGTGCCAAAGCAAGTAATGCTGTCATGCTGAACTGACAAATAGTCAGCTTGTTCTGAACAGCACTAGGAGTCTGCCAGGGCTGCCTTCTCTCACCAACACTGTTTAACATCTACTTAGATAGAATTATGACTATCATCCTAGAAAAACATCATGGAACAGTTAGTATAGGAGGACAAATTATAACAAACTTAAGGTTTATTTATGGATTACATCAATGGGTTGCTAGTCCCACTTGTAAATCTGCTTGATGAAAAGTCAACCAAGACTAAAGCAGTGATTAATAAACCAGTTGGCATAACTACACCAGTTTACATTAAAGGTCACAAATTAGAACAAGTCAGTTATTTGATCTATTTAGGATTTATTTATTATGGAGATCCAAAAATATTTCATGTAAAACTAGTCTTCGACTGCTCTTCGACTGCTCGACTGCACTAGCTGTTAGTATGTTTTCATATGTCTATGAAATGTGGACCTTATCTACTTAAAGAGAAGATACAAGTATTGGATATACCATCTTTAGGTAAATTTCTTGGGCTATCATACAGAGACCACATCACAAATGATGAGATTTGCTGTATAATTATCCAGCACATTGGCAACTATGAACCTCTTTTAATTATAGTGAAAAGGCAGGAAATGCAATTGTACAGACATGTAATAAGATCTAATGGCCTCTCAAACACAAAGGGAAAGAGGCGAAAAGGCAGACCAAGAAAGCCCTAGATACAGAACCTGACTGACTGGACAGGCCTTTCACATACAAGCATGAAGTCAATCGCATCTGACCACCAAAAGTGGAGGGAGCTGATCACGCAGACAACAGCAACTGGCGACACTCAGTATTAAGGGATGATGATGATGACAGAAGTTAAATAGAAAAAAAAAAAGTAATAGGAATGACCAACAATATTTTAAAGTTATGGTACAAATATCTAGAGAGATAAACACCACATTAAAAATTAGAACTGTCAAATCTTATGTACGTACTATAAAGCACAAAAACCTCAATAATAAATAAGCAACCAGAAAGACAGTATGAGGCCTGGTGATATGAATATACAGACTGACTTGCCCTAGTTAGTTAGTTAGTTAGTTAGTTAGTTGGGTTATCATCATTGCACTCCGGACATGTCCATAGGTGCTCAGATCCTCCCCTCAGTATGAATCCCAACGTCCGATGGCTAATAGTACCAGTTCTATGTTGATTAACAAATCTTCTGACGTGTCCGGTGTGCGTCTCGTTTTTTGCTGTGCCGATCTTAATTCCCAAGTCTGCCATTCTGGCGAGTGATGTGGATTCACTGCCACCAAAGTCCTCTATCCTTCCCATTTCTTTGAGGGCATTGATAATATTGACTTGCCCTATTTCATGGAAACAAAAATTATCACAATATATAGAAAGATAGAGAATGACAAGAAAAGGATAAAATGAGAGATGGGTGACACTTTTTCCACAATAGCAACCATTTTGCCATTTGAACAATGAAAAGGGGATCAGTAACCCCCATACAACCCCCCCCCCCCCCAACCCCAAATCCTTAAATATAAAACAGTTTATGAGTTGAGTCAAGAATTGACATTACAGCACTCGGGGCATTCCCATATTCTCTCCGTCCCCATCCTCAGCAGCCAGCGCAGAGTTCCAATAATAATGGTGCCGGTCCTAGTCTGGTTGTATGTCTGTCTTGCCTTTCCTCAAGGAGAATGGCGCTGCGAGGAGTTACCAGGGGATGCAGTCGACGCTCAACACTCAGGGGGAAAATGAGATGGATATACAATCAGCCAGTTACTGGTACCATCAGAATTGGAACTCTTCTCTTGTTGCTGAAGATGGGGACTGAGCACTTATAGGAGTATCCCGAGTGCTGTGATGTCGATTATTAATTCAACATTCAGCATTTTCAGAAATGTATAAAGGGAATAATCAATAAACACACACAGAGTGAAGCATTAAATTCAATACATTCCCAGAGCCTAAAAGTGAATCAGGTCACTCATTCTATGACCCCCATGGCTTTTTAAGTCTAAATACAATGGGCAAGTTATGAAATTAAAATAGCTTTTTAAAAACTATTTGATCACAAGGATCCCACCCTGTGATATTTTTAGTATATATATTCATTTCCTTAACTCCAAAATGCTGTGCAGGCACTAACACAACCAGAGACATTAACCATTAACCCTAATTGGGGTAAGGTAACTGCAGAAATGCCTGGTTCCTGGTATTTATAGGGTATTGTAAATGGCAGAAATACTTGGTTCAGGGTATGTTAAAGTAAAAGGTTTAAAATACATGACTTTTATCCAAAAATATACTGGAGAAAAATTTTTTTATAGGCAGGTGAGCAAGACATAAACAATAAATCAGGTGGGAATTTTCAATTAAGAGATGGATGACCAGCAGTCTGACTGGAGTGTACAAGCAGAATGGAAGACAGAGTGTTGGAAGTTCATTTCTGCCAGTCTCTAGTGTGGGACAATGAACTGATTTATTGTTCCAGGATATTCTTGTTTTCTTCTCCAAATGCGATGAGAGTCTAGTTTAAAAATATAAAAATTCAAAAAAAATTTTAAAAAGGAGACCCAACGCAGGATGAGAATATACCTGATTAATTTGTTTCCGCCAGCTTTCAAATTTCATGTCTTAATGATCTGAATCTTGTTGCTAACATGAAGCAAATTACTTATACCTATTGGTTTAACTTCATTTTTTTTGCTTCTGTTTATTTAGTTTTTGTTATCTTAGTGTTTCTTCTTCTTCTCCTTTACCTCATCCTACTTCTTCTTCTTCTTCTTTTTCTTCTTCTTGTTCTTGTTCTTCTTCATATTAGTGTAACTATTTTTAAAGAAGGGTGAAATCAGTTTTGAGTTTTTTGACATCCATGTTCCCCTCTGGTGCTGTCTGAAGGTCTTCTTCTTCTTCGCATTCATCGGCTGTAAACTTTGGCAGAAAGTTCCAGTTGTCCATCCACGTTTGGACCTAAGTCTTGTTTCAGAACATGAGTGTTGCATGCACATTCATTTTACAAATCTGGCTTGCTTGTATGTAAACTGTTGGCTCCGTGCCGTGGGTCTGTTCTTGTTTTCGCCACAATAGGCCCTGGAACCAACATGGGCAACCTGAAGATCTGACACCGTGAGATTGCAAAATTTGCTGCCAGTCTATCTGCTGCTCATTTCCAAACCACCGGCATTACCTGGAGAACATTTCTTCTGTAGCTTGTTCAGCATCTACACATCATCATTATACCATCACAAGAAAGGTCATTTCTTTACAAGTTGCCCCACACGTACAGCTCTTAGCAGTTGCTGTATAAATGTCCAGCCTTTCTTCTCTTTCTTTATTTATGTTATGTGTTAATTTATTGTTTCTGTATAATTTATGATAAAATATGCCAGTTTCTTAGCTTCTTGTATGGCATTTATAAATATATTCAATTTTTTACATTATTTTACACCAGGGATTTGTGTTTACCTAATCATACTGATACAAATATACTGAGCATTTTATATGTTGATAACCTACTACTGTATTTCATGCAATTCATGCAACTTTCTTATCATTTTGTATGTTTGTTTTTTATATATATATTTTTGTATTTACTGTAGGACATTTGTTTGCTATGCTGGTATTAATAATATTTCTTGTCCGTTATTTCTTTGTACATACAATTTTATGTTTTGTTGGTGTTTTTTTTTTTTTTTTAAATTTTTGTTTCTGTTGTTGCTTTTAAAGTAGAGACTGCATACATGTAAGCCTCATCTGAGAAAGAGACATCCAAAGCAAAACTCTAGTTCCGGATCAAGACCAGAGTCCAGGAGTGGATGTGGATGAACAACCAAAATTTGCAGCCACAGTTTATATGCACTTAGCGATAAGAAGAAGAATCTACAAAACAAAAATATTCTCCTACTGACATCCTAGGAACCGTACACATTCTAGTGTTTTTTATAGGGGTTATAAGGGTTGGTAACCCCCGTTGTTGAAAGGGTTCTGCAAGAAGGAAAAATTATAAATGCCTGGCGTAGGCTGTTGTATACTTCATACATCATCATCATCATGTAGTAGGTCCTTTGCAGAACGTTGCTGTCATCTCGGTCTGCCTGAAAAAAACTCAGTCTCTCGTCAGCTCATGTATTTTTATATTCAAGGAGTTACTTATATCCTGTGCCCATCTTCATGTTGTTCGGCCCCGGCCCCTCCTTCCTGATACCATGCCTTCTGCTGTTATTTTTTCCGATCTGCCATGGTGCTTGAAATGACCATACATTGTGTTTATATAACATTTCAACAAAATTAAAGCAAAAAAGAGTAGTGAATGTAATTAACTGTCACCCCAGTAGTGTACTCATAAACTTGCAGAGCAAATATCATTAACACTCAACGATCAAAAAAGGCAGATAGATAGGTGACCGATGACGCTATAGAAATTTTATTTCCAGCTAGATTTTGCTGATGCAAATTTCCCATTTCTGGACAGGAAGTCCAAAGTTTTCATTGCCCAGCTACTGAGTTGAGTTTTTGTTGTGACACAGTGAGATGTGGATTTCATGTGGAAATTTGTTTCTTCTGTTGTGCCCGTAGTGTGATGTTAACTACACTAAAATGGTGGATGGCTGATTATATCAAGGATGGTGTGTACTTTTGCAGGTGCGATGATGGCTTTTATGATTGACCATTGGCACCAACAGTGAGCAGCTACAATTCTGCTGTGAGTCTTTTAGTGTTGGCACATCTGACAGCTGCCTTTTGCATTTTACTTTGCATGTGCAAGCTTCAAGATTTTGCTTGGACTAACAAGTTTTTCACCAATTTTCAAATTTCGACAGTGAAGAACATTTTGTTTGATGTACACTGGCACAGGAACGGAGTAGTTATGCGGCGACCCATCTGTTGTAATGTTGGAACCTCGACTAACTAGCTAACTATACTGACTCATTATTGTGTAGCAGGTCCTTTACAGAACGTTGCTCTCATCACGGTCTGCTTGAAAGAAACTTGTTCTCTCACCAGCTCTCCCGCCTCATGCACTTTCATATTCAAGGAGTCACTTATATCCTGTGCCCATCTTCGTGTTGGTCGGCCCCAGCCCCTCCTTGTTGGTACCATGCCTTCTGCTGTTATTTTTTCCAGTCTGCCATGGCACTTGATATGACCCAAATATTTCAGCTTCTGACACAAGATGTTGTTTGCTGAACTGATTAGACTGACAGATAATAGTGAACCTCTGACATAAACATGTTTGCTTGACCTTAGAGGGAAGTCAGTTGAAGCCTGTAGTGCTGTCTTCGAGGTCAAGATAGGAGACATTATAACCAACTTCCCATGGTAGCAATCAGTAGAGTTACTTTGTGGTGGCTGCTGCATCGGGGAACTGAGCATGCTTGGGAATGCACAATATGCAGTGATGTTGATTGTGATAATGTAACATAGCATAGCATTACATACATTGTTTTTATTTGTACACCTGCCTTGCATATGTACACATGTATTTTGTGTATGTGTACACGTCTTGTGTTTACGCATTTGCAGTTTGTTTGTGTACACATATGTATCATTGTACACCTGCCTTGCATATGTAGACATGTATTATGTGTATGTATACATGTGGTGTCATTTATGTGTTTATGCATTTGAAGTTTGTGAACACATATGTATCATTTGTGTGTATTTGTAAGGATTTGTCATTTCTGTATGTGAAGAAGTGTGTACTTTGTGTAAAGATCTGTGTAATATGTATGTTTGTTCATGCATGTGCACATACATTTGCATATGTATTTATGTTGGCATACAATAACTGACTTGATAATAAAACATGCTTCTGGAAGAATTATGTCTGTCTGGCCTGTTAGTCGCATCAGATAGTCTAACTGGTAAATTTAATTGAACAGAGTGTGTCTAACTGGTCAGTAATATTAACCAAAGTCTGTCTAATGGTCAGTCATGTCAAACAAAGTCTGTCTAATTGGTCAATAATATCTGCATATTCTGTCAAACTGGTTGGTTATATAGAAGTCCGTCTGGTCAGTTGTATTAAACATTATGTGTGTAAGGGATCAATTGTATCAACATAGTCAGTCTTACTCATCAGTTGTGTCAACATAATCTGTCTAAATGGTTGGTTATGTCATCATAGTTTGTCTAAGTGGGCATTTGTATCAACAAAGTATTTCTAACTGTCAGTAATATCCATTAGTGTCTGTCTAACCAGTCAGCAAACAAAGTTTTGTCTGACTGGTCAGTAGTATCAACCAATCTCTGTTTGACTGGTCAATTGAATCAACATAGTCCATCTAACTGGTCATTTATGTTAACTAAGTCTGTCTAACTGGTCAATTGTGTCAACAAAGTATGTTTTACTGGTCAATTGTATCAAAGTCTGTCTAACTGGTCAATCGTATTAACCACTGTCTGTCCGATTGGTCAACTGCATCAGCAAAGTCTGTCTAACTGGTCAATTGTCTTAAAGTCTGTCTAACTGTAACTGGTCAGTCATATCAACCAATCATATTAACCAATATCTTTCTAGCCAGTCTTATAGAAAAAAAAGTCAGTCTGATGGCTCAGTCATATCAACAAAGTCTGTCTTAATGGACAGTCTTATCAAACACAATCTGTCTGACTGGTCAGTCCCCTGAGAACGCCCACAAGTAGTAGGCTATACAGTAGACCACATTCAGCATAGTGAAGGTCAGGGGAAATAACACCCTGGCTGCTCGATCAACCTGGCTGACGCTGTTGCTGAACGCAGTTAGTTTCCCTTTGTATCCGCTTCTTTTCCTCTTTGTCCTGTGAACGAGAGGAAACTACAACTTCTAAAATTAAACGTAAAACGTTTAATTAAAAAAAAAAAAAAAAATTCATGTAAAATAAAATTAAAAAATGAGTGGCTGCTTAAAGCATTACCCGTGAGTAAAGGTTGTTGCGTATCCTTTACAGGACGTTGCAGAACCAACCCTAACAGCCCCTGGCTGTTGTGTGGTTTCTCTAGGCAAATTTACGTCCAGTAGTTTGCCATTGCTTTCTGGACGGTCGGCTTTCTTGATACCACTGTCGAAACCAACGCAAGGCGCATTGCCCGCAGCTGGAATCGAACCCGGCATCCCGGCATTACGAAGCGAAGTGTTCGCATCGACTTAGCCACAGAGCCGACTACCCGTGAGTATCTTTAGATATAGCGTGACCACAGTGTCTTGAGCTGAAAACAGGACATCCCAAGCAAGTCAGATCCCCCCCCCCCCCCCCTTTTTCTTCCCCCATTGTGTGTATGTGTGTGTCTTGGTCACACGGGTGAAAGGGTTAATTACTGCCAACAAATCAAAGCACATTTCAGGCATTAAAAATATCGAAAATTCTGAAATGTAATAAGGTCTCCAGATAAAACTAAAAGTGTGTTCTATCCTTATTTTTAAATTTGCATTTTTTTTTTTTTCATTCATAAACAATGAGTTGTACACCCTTTGACTCGGTACTATGGATATCGCAACCCTTCGGCATTGATTCCTTAGTACATACCGTAAATCTGGAAAAATTTAGGCTTTTTTGGATATCTCCGAGCGTGAACTCAGACCACAAGGTGTTTGGCACCCGGTCGCCGCACAGATGGTTTAATCAACTTGGCTAGCGCGCAGTGCCTTAGATTTATATAAAAGCAGTACAGGTGTAGTTATTTTAGCTTGCCGGCGGAACGGCCGGTGCACATCTTAAAAAGGGGACCGTCCCGATAAAAACGGGACGCGGGGTCATCCTATTTACATGTGGCTGTGAAACGTGGACCTTAACATTTGATTTCAGTAGACAATATAAGAATGAAATACTTTCAAAAGAACTTTGTTATCTCGCACAGAGACAGTATCACAAAGGAAGGTCGTCATATCAATACTCAACAAGTTAGCAACTGTAAGCCTCTTTTAACAACTGTGTAGAGATGGAGAAAAATGCAGTGGTACAGATATGTAACGAAATCTGTCAGCTTCACAGTAGATGGCTCAGTGGAAGAGGAAAAAAAGGTAGACTAAAAATGCCTGGATTTGGCCGAATCGACAGGCCTCAGACATGCAGGTATCGTCCATGGCGTCTGGCCGACAGTGGTGGCGGGAACAGATCAGACAATCGTCAGCAACTGATGACGTCAGCGGCACGAAATGTTATAGGATGTTGAGTAAAAGTGAGATTCAAACAGATGTATAGGTAAAGAATTATGTGTGAGTGAACCCTGTCTATGAAGTCTAAACACGCTAAAGTCGTAGAAAGTGAGAGAGAGAGAGAGAGAGAGAGAGAGAGAGAGAGAGAGAGAGAGAGAGAGAGAGAGAGAGAGCGCGCAGCTTGGCTTGCCTAAATAAATTAAGAATTGACACCACTGCACCGACGGTGCCATGTGCAATCTGATTAAAAAATATGCCCGTTTACCTCTGCCTTTTTTAGAATGTTGTACAAACTCTGCTCCCTCCACGTCATCACCGAATCAGTCCGTCCATGTTTTTTTTTTGCACAGTTATCTGATCCCCGAGTGGAGTGCTCATCACGTCCACTTTTTCAAAAAAGTAGATCACTCACAAGGGGAGCGGCAGCAGCTAATCTATCAGCCTTCTCATTACCCCGCACTCCCTCTCATCGTGACTGAACCTTCAAGTTCCGGTACCCTGCGATATCTTCCCAGTTATCCAATCCCCCCCCCCCCCCCCCCCCCACTTTTTTTTTCCCCACCACGGTACTCTCATCTTTCTTCTTCTTCTTCACTTCCTCTTTTACCGCTGTGGGTGTCGAGGGAGATATAAGGTTCTGTTTCTAGCACTCTTATCTTTAAAAGATAATAAGATTAAACACCGTAGCCGGATGTAAACACTAACAGATGTCACAGACAACAACTGGTAGTTCTCAATCTCCGACCTGGTGAGACAGTGACACAACTTGGCCATGATCCCAACCTTGACATTAGCTACGTTTGGAGGCCAAGGGTACGCCTGAACTTTAAACTTTCCGTTTCTCAAGGCAGGGGAATCCAGGCTCAAGTTGTCTTCGGAAATCTGTGGATAAAAAAAAGGGAAAAATACCAAGAATTGTTAATTTTTGTTTTGTAAATCCCACGTGCATGTGTAGAATAACAAATAACTGCTTCGACGTCACCACTTTACATGCCATCTTCTACTTGTGCCATGGTGAGTAATTGTTAATGGTTCATAATTCGATAGATAGTATTGACTGCGGTCATTTTGTGTGAATTGTTTTATTGCGAGATTTCGCGCCAACTTCCATTCATGCCGCGGCCTGTTCCCACTGTAGTATGTTGCAGGGGTCGCCAACTGACGTGGAAGATCTGCGCTAGAAGAGGCAGACCAATAGAGAAGAGGCTTGACGGCCTGAAGCAAAGGCATGGTGGAATATCATCAGAGCAACTAGTTCCAAATACCAAGGACCGAGATCAGTGTTGACAGACAGAAACGACTGCTCTGCTGCATCTGGTACTCGGTGATGAAGTCATTCTGTAACATACGGTAAGGAGTGCCACCACAAGTCTTGTTTAAATGGGCATAATAATAATAATTAATATTATTATTATTATTATTATTATCAGAATGTACCGATTGGAATATAAATAATTATATTTGAAATTTCTTCTTCTTCTTCTTCTTCTTTTTCTTCTTCTTCTTCTAATTCTTCTTCTGTTTCTCTTCTTCTTTTTCGCCTTCACCGGGTGTAAACTTTGATGGCAAGTTCTGACTGTTCGTCAACTTCTTGAATTCGGTCTTGTTCCAGAACTTCACTTTTGCATGCACACCGGTTTTACAAATGTAGCTTTTTTTGTATGCAGACTGTTGGTTCCTTGACTCCCAGGCCAAATCACTCTGACTTCGAAGTAAATACCCCTTTTACGACACACGTATTAGAAGACAGTGGGCCTTACCCCACCCCCTTCTGCGCATCTGAACCTACACATGGATATTGTAATATTAAATAAATTAATGAACAAATACTAAAAAGAAAAATACTATGCCTTATGGAATGGGGGGAAATTGGGGGCGGGGGGGGGGGGGGGGGTGTTCGCTCATCCCCTTTGTAAATTTTCTATGGAGAGGAGTAGTGGTGGCTGCCACACCGACCCGCCTTCCCCCCCCCCCCCCCCTTTCCCGATAAAATTGGGCGGAGTAATTTCATCCCCATTTTTTTATGGACGGGGGTGGGGTGGGGGGGGGGGGTCATGCAGCTAAAACTGCGGGTTAGGGAGGGGGAGTCATTTTATCCCCTTAAACAGTTTTTGTTGGTAGGAAAAGGGGGGGGGGGCTGAGAGCCTTAAAGTGCTTGAGATCCCAGATTCAACGTCTAAGGACTCTATCTCCCAGAAGATATAGGTTTAAATTACCTCATCGAGCGAACTGTCGTCATCATTGGGCACCAGGCGTGGCTCTCCAGTACCGTACTTAGTAAAATAATGCACCGCGGCAAACTCAATGGTTGTGGCGATGACAAAGACATAACAGAGGGCCACATAGACATCCATGGCCGTGACGTAGGAGACCTTGGGCAGCTGGCTCTTGTTCTCTATCCCAATGATGGTCATGGTCAGCACAGTGGTGGAGCCTGTTTGACACACCAGGTATTTTTTAGAGGTATTCAGTCTTTAGGAAAGAAAATGGGAGCTTTTGAGCTGAAATCCTATAGAAAGATTCTCAGAATAGCATGGACAAAGAAGAGAAGAAATACTGACATTTTAAAAGATCTGAACATTATGGAAGATTGGCTAATAAACAGCATTTTGTCCCGGAAGCTGAAATATTTTAGTCAAATCAAGCGCCATGGCAGATTCGAAAAATGTATAGCAAAAGGCATGGTACCAGGAAGGAGGTGCAGGTGCCGACAAACACGAAGATGGACACAGGATATAAGTGACTCCTTGAATATGAAAGTACACGGGGCGGAAGAGCTGGCAAGAGCCCGAGTATCTTTCAAGCAGACCTTGATGAGAGAGACGTTCTGCAAAGGACTGCTACATTATGATGATGATTCAATAGACGGTATTATTCTATTCGTCTGTTTAAATTAACAACGGTCCTATCAGATTATAAAGTAATGAATGTGTCAGTAAATAAATATATAAATATATAAATATTAGGGCTGTACCGAATATTCGCTTCGTATTCGCTTCGGGGCCGAATAGTGGACCTAATAACTATTTGGTATTCGGCCAAATACTTGTGGTGGGGCCGAATACGAATAGTGGCTACCTTACACCCGTTTCTGCATACACTGCGATGGACTGAAATAATTCTCTCATTATCACAATAGTTGCTGTTGCCTAAGTCTGTCGTAGTGGGGAAAACTGAGACCCGGTTGCATGGTACAGCAGTTGACAAGGTCTTTGCCTGCTGACTCAACCGAGGCATTACAGCAGAGGTTCTCAGACTGGGTGCGTATGCCAGGGGAGCCGCGGCGAAAATCAAGAAAAGTCGGCTATACATTGTGACATTATTAAAGAAGGAATGAAGATACCTAAAAGTTAAAATTTAAATTGTCTTTCCTCGCCACTGTCAAAAAGAGTTTTTTTTTTTTTTTTTTCCTTATTTCACACTCAAAGTGTTTCATACTGCATAAAATGCCAACCGCAGCGTGCTAAAAATTGTCTTTGTATTTATCTCGAGGTGCGACCGATCCTCCATCTGTATTCCTGAAGGTACTGCGAATAAGCAAGGTTGTGATTACATTTTGGCTGAAATTTTAAAGTGGAAAATGTGGTCTGTACAATAGTAACTGTTAGCCTCGTCAAGTAAGCACTAATATTTAAAGGCAATGCGTTGTGAGTACTGGACAATCGGTAGGCAGGCCAAACAATTTCTTAAAGCCTCAGAACAATGCTTAAAATACCTTGGGCAGCCCCCCCCCCCCCCCCCCCCCCCCCCCCCCCCCAAAAAAAAAAAAAGCAACTAAGAGATTTTGAAAGAGGCGGGAGCCCTAAGACAACTAACACAGACATCAGAAGGAGACAGTTTTCATTTTTCGGCCATCTTATGAGAAGAGGGAAAATGGAACAAGTGGTGACCACTGGAAAGATCTGGGGAGGGAGGGATAGAGGAAGACAACGAGAGAATATTCCAGACAGTCTTGTTGCATGGCATGGAGGTGTGTCAGCACACGAATTAATACATGCTGCAGGAGATCGCAGATTGTGGCGAGGCATAATTGCCCATGATAGTCGGCAAGGCACCTGATGATGACACACTATTCGTATTCGGCTAAATAATTGGTCCCGCTATTCGTGTTCGGCAAAATAGTGAAAATCACTATTCGGTACAGCCCCGATAAATATATAAATTTATATTTTTTATTGAATGTATATTTTTCAGCAGTTCTGAATTTGTGAATCTGTGGGCGTCACAATTTGCATAGGCCTTTAAAAACAAAATCTAAATGGACATTCACTTGCTGGGGATTTTTTCAAAAGACTTTCGTTCGTTCCGTATAATTTTGTTCTGGACGTACTGAGCTTGTTCACGGCAGAGCTGTGATATTTGCTCCTTTTAGTGGGTGTTTGTTTTGAAACAAGGGACATTGAAACCGGTTTGAATGTATCTAACTGATGTTTTGTTCATAAGTGTGCAACACGGATGAAAGAGGTTTTCAAACCACTTCATGGCCAATGTAAATTTTGTTGTCTATAACTTATATGTTTCTAGAGATGGAGTTTCTGATGGAATAATAGATTATTCCTATTGAGTTTCATCGACGTGGCTGACAATGCATCTTGCAGGGATGTTAGGTATGTCCTTGTAAACCAACCCCTATCCTTGCTCGCATCTTACTAGGTCCTTAGTGGGAAACAAATAATATAAACACAATGGCCTGTAATGGACGTCGAAATGGACTATTAAGCAGACGTGTCATCTCATTAGCGTAGAACAGGTCACCATAAAATCCGCCCAATCATAAATATGTTTACAAAGGAACTGGTGGCTGAGGTTCCATTAAGATTTAAAAAAAAAATAGACCCTAGCAACGCAAAAAGGAGAATAAGCAGAGAGGTGGAGAGTAAGAAGACAAAGAAGAAAGAAGAAGAAAGGGGGGGGGGGGGGGGGGATTTAGAGACCAAGAAAAAGAAGAAAAAAAAAAAGAAGAAGAAAGAGGAAGAAGGAAGAGGAGGAAATGCGGAACAGGAGGATGCATAGGCATTATTTTGATAATATGCTTTAAAGCAGTGGTTCTCTACCTTCTTTCTGCCAAAACCCGTTTTTAGTTCTTCATGTTGTGGCGACCCAAAACCATTAAATAATAAAAAAAATGCGATGCTTTTATAAGGTTAGTTGGTTGCGTATCCTTTACAGGACGTTGCAGAACCAACCCCAACAACCCCTGGCTGTTATGTGGTTTTTCTAGGCAAATTTACGTTCGGTAGTTTGCCATTGAACCTGGACGGTCGGCTTTCTTGATACCACCGTCGAAACCAACGCAAACCCGGCATTACGAAGCGTCGACTTAGCCACAGAGTCGACATTTTATAACTTCAATAAATATGTGTTTTCCTATGGTCTTAGGCGACCCCTGTGAAAGGGTTGTTTGACCCACAAAGGGGTGGCCACCCACAAGTTGAGAACCGCTGATATAAAGATTAGCTGACACATCAAGGTGACCAGATCACATGAACACAGGCGAGCCAGACTCACCAAGTGCTATCCTGTCTGCTGTGGCCTCCCTGTTGATCCAAAAGGACACCCAAGACAGAACCACCAGAAGGCAACACGGGAGGTAGAGGTTTATTAGGAAGTATCCGGTATGTCGGCTCAGCTTGAAGGTAACACAGAGCACAGTGTGTGGCGCTAGAGGAATAAGAACGATAGGCAGACATCTTGCATAGATATACAGGTAAATACATTGCACAGATAATTAAGCAGGTAGTACAGGTATAGTAAGGGACACTTTCCACACCTTTAGGCGTACTGGGCATATAGGGCTAGACCTATATTTTATAGACTAATGGGAACTTGGTGGGTGATGTGGTCAACATCACGCCGGCCGCCTTTACTTCACAGGACTGCATCTGGTACCCATTCAAGCCTGGGTCTTCCTGGGAGCTAAGGTCCTTTAAAAAAAAAGGTGTGCTTCGTCCTGACCCGAACCTACAACCCCCCGATTCGCTGGCGATCGTTTAGCCACTACACCACGGCGGCTCCTTAACCCGGTAGATTAGTCGTGAGTCTCCACAGAAGGATAGACAGATACAGATTGAATAGATAAATAGACAGACATGCGTCAAGACAGAGGGATTACATAACCGGTCATACAGACATGCGGCTGGATAGAATACTGAAGAACGTTTAGATGGATAGGCCGAGAGATGTGTATGATACGATGGATAGGCGGATAGGCAAATAGACAGACATATGGGTGTGTTGGGCAAGTGAGTTGCATTTACACACAGACGAACGGTCAGGTGGACAGACAGACACATGGGAGGTAAGACAGCATATACAGCGAACAGAGATTTAAAACACACATTACACAGCACATATCACATTGTGTCTCCGTGTAACCACCCCCTTCCCCCCCCCCCCCCCTGTGTTTTTTTCCCGCCACCCCCATGGCTGATGCATGACAATTTCTAGAACCTAATTACTGATTTAAGAATGGCTTTACAGCCATAGCAACTGGGCGACGGAGAAGAAACTCATTAAATACATGCGGTGGCAGCAATAGTCTTGGAATCCCGTGCCCTAGTTGTGGAAGACTTCTTAACTTGAGACGGTGCCAGGCGCACTAGCTAAGTGGTATAAACCAGCTTCGCGGTAACTGGGTAACAAACTCCTTGTGGTCCGAGCTCACGCTCGGGGCATAGGCAGAAAAGCCGCATATTTCCCAGATTTAGGGTATCTATCATGGAAGCAAGGCAGGGTTGCGATATCCATAGTACCAAGCCAAAGGGTTTACGACTCATATGGTTTCTGGATTAAAAAATATTGTGATGGTCTTATAAGTCGCGCTCGCCATCGCCATGGTTTGTGATTCCGACTCCCCCCCCCCTTCCCCCCCCCTCTTTCCCCCACAATCCCATAGCAGAATATAACAATATCGCCTGATGGACATAACGGTGCCAACAATTCCAGAGCCCCTCAATAGTTTCTCCCCAATGGATATTTCCTTGCAAACAAAGCCGTCTTCAAAGGGAGTCGACGTCAACATGCACGAGGGCAAAATCTGCACGAATTGTTTGTTTGAGCTGAAACATCTTCCTGAATAAACATGACGTTGTGTGCCAGCCTTTGTTATTCTTGTTCTATGTTTTTCTTTGCCATGTATTCGTTTATTGTATGCCAGAGCACTGGATCGAATCCCATAATTTTATATATTAATATATATTGCTGCCTATAATGGGATTGGGTGCTTTATTAATTTCCTGCCACCCAGATGACGTCACAGGCCAGTTCAACATTAGGACTCGGTTTTCTGGCTTTCTGATGCTTTTAAAGACCCCAAAACATCTAACACTGGCCCTAACCTCAATCCACCTACGTCCCACACGAGAGTGCAGCCTAGGTGCCACGACTACATGCAGCCGATCTACCACCCCCGTGAAATATTAGACTGTCCTGTGACCTGTGGATATCCCCTGTTTGGGGCAGGATATTGATAAAGCACCTTTGATTGTAATCGACAGTTTGTTTGTTAATTAAGTAAGAAAAAAAGACCCTTTTCTTGCACCAGTGACATATCAGAAGCTAGACTCATACTTTATAGACAAACTGGCACTCGCTGGGTGATGTGGTCAACCTTATGCCGGCCGCCTCTATATCTGACGGCATTACCTGGCAATGGTTTTATGCAGGGTCGACCAGGGATCCATTTTGAATCACACATTTTCCGTGTGGGTTCCGGGTCCTCATTGTGGGGAAACTAAGAATATACCACTGTCTACCCGTGTCTCAAAAGTCAACTAATTAGGAGCTTCTTTCAAAGTCTGAGTGCATCTGTCTGAGAAGCAAGGAACCAACAAGAACTTTCCGCTGGAGTTTACAGCGGGTCAACGCGGAAAAGAAGAAGAAGAAGAAAACGAAGAAGAAGAAGAAGAAGAAGAAGAAGAAGAAGAAGAAGAAGAAGAAGAAGAAGAAGAAGAAGAAGAAGAAGAAGAAGAAGAAGAAGAAGAAGAAAAAGAAGAAGAAGAAGAAGAAGAAGAAGAAGAAGAAAAAGAAGAAGAAGAAGAAGAAGAAGAAGAAGAAGAAGAAGAAGAAGAAAAGGTAATTATGCCTCGATGCGGTTTTAGTTTTCACATTTGAGGTTTTTTTCATACAGGTAAATTCTGTGCCCAGATCTGTCTTGTCAGCATCTTCTTCTCCTCCTCTCGACCGAGCCCTACAGTGTCGACAGGCCGACCGAGCCCTACAGTGTCGACAGGCCGACCGAGCCCTACAATGTCGTCAGGCGATTTTGCTACATGTATGTACTATTGCATTCTTACTGTTGTTCAAAGAGGTTCATGATCTGCCAACCCTACAGTTCATGAAATAAGGAAAAATAGAGCGGAAGAGCAACAGCCGGCTCACCCCCTTTCAAGTGCCCAGTGTAGTTTGTCACTGGAAATCCTATAAGGTCAAACTGGGACAGGCGAAGATCTGGCGCCAGCTCAATGGAGCCGCTGTGTCCGTAGCGCCATGTGTATGTGACGTCATCAGTTGTGTAGGCAACTGTAGGGGAAAAGTAACGTGGGGTAATCAGTTTTGTAGGCGTCTATTTATCTATCTATTTATCTATCTAACTATCTGTATGTGGGAGCCACCGTGGTCTAGCGGCTAGACGCTCACCTGCGGATCTGAAGGTCGTTAGTTCGGGTCCTGGCAGGGGCCTGACTTCTTTCAAAAATGACTTTGGCTTTAAGGTCGACCCAGCCTGAAGTGGGTACCCAGTCTTGGGAAGTAAAGACGGCTGTCGTGATGCTGACCACATCACTGACCAAGTACCCTTTGGTCTATAAAATATAGGTCTAGTCCTAAATATCCAACGCGCCTAGAGGCGTGGAAAATAGTCGTTACTTTTACTTTACTTTATCTATGTATGTCCGTCTATCTGTCTGCCTGCTTGTTTCATTGCTTGCCTGACCATATATCCACCCATGCCTGCATCCAACCATTCATAAAGGCACATTCCCCCCCCCCCCCACCCCAACCCCAACCTATCCATTATTCTAAATGGTAATTCATTCTTCCGTCAGTCCCTCTGACTGTCCACACATCCGCCTGTAAGTCTGTTGACCGGCCAGACAACAAAACGCCAATGGTGGCTAGCTTGTCACTGCCGATACATTCAATCACTAGAAATGAAAAGTGACCAGAAATCGACAAACCGAGAAAGTCATTAGTGTAAAGAGAAGAAAGGGAGCCAATACCTGGGACAGCTTCCCAGCTGAGGCATCAAGGGGAAATTGGAGAAAGTACCTAATCTCTATATTCGTTCTGGCGAAAGTATAATCCCCTGATCGGGTCGTCCGAAAAAGGAAAGGGGGGAGGGGAAGGGAGGGAGGGGCTAATAAGGCGACGGGACATGTTACCAAAGAAACATTACGTTTGTGATTGATTATCGTTTTCCGTGGGCTGGGGGTTAGCTGACTGACTTTCTACCCCAAAAGGTCATCAAACAAGCGACAAACACCCGATGACACAATGTGCCACCATGTGGGTGAGGATCACCGTGGAGAGTTCCCAGAAACCGCCTTAAGCCTTTAGGCCATATTTATGGTCAGGCTATATTGCGGCCTCTGGCAAGAGCCAGACTAGGGCTTCAAATAACGAAAAATTTAGTCCTAAAAAGGACGGGAAGTAATAGCGTTATTGTGAACGCAGATTTATACATACTAAAGTCAGTGGCGCAGAAATCGGGGTTAAGGCCCATTAAATCCCCTCCCCCCCCCCCCCTTTTTCCAAAAAAATTGCTATTGGAATAGGTAGTCCCTTTTAACAATGTATAGAAATTCGCTTTAGAGGTAACTGTTCTTGCATTTCACATTATTTCAGTTGACTATTATATTTATTTGCTATTTAGCACATTAATAATAATATTAATAATAATAAAAATAATAACAGTAATAATGTGCTGAATGGCAAATATACTGTTAAAAAAAGGATCGCATAATTTTCCGATAGCGCGTTTTTATTAGTCTGTAAGTATAATACCCTACTCGGGTATGGGAAAAGCAGACTCAAATGTTGTTTACAGTGTCCAATGGCCATGTGGGCGTGAATTGCGTGTGTTTTTGTAATCGTTGCAACGCAGTGGTCAAATGTGTTTAAGACCATATTTGTGAGCGTAGCTCACGATGTGCGCACGAGAAAGCAACATACTTTGCCGTGAACCCTATTTACTGCCCACGCAATTAAAACCATATCAAAAGATAACGCTACACAAAAACGATCAATTCATTTTCAAGCAGTCACGAATGGCGCCTTTATCGATAAATTTTAGGAATATTGCTATTGGCTGATTGCAGGCCTGTTCTTACGCGTTGCCACCGCCACAATCTACTTCTTTGGGCCAACCAGCATCGTTCCCGGGTAGGTGACAATCAATGAAGACGTGTCTGGTTTAGTGACGAATCTTTCTTTTTGTTGCAGCGTCATGATAGACGGCGTATGGTCTACCTTAGACAAAATGAAGTTATAGCCCAAAACTGTGTTGATGAAGCTCTGCTGCACGGTGTTGGAGGTGTAATGGTATAGGGAATGATCAGTTACAACGGAAAGAGTCATCTGGTGCACATTGAAGGAAGCTTGAATGCGTAACGATACGTCCATGAAATTCTTCGACCACATGCCCTTCCATTTTGGGATGCCAACAGATATCTTTTTCAATAGGACGACGCCAGACCCCATTCTGGACAGTTGACCGCGCAGTTCCTGGCTGCCAACAACAGTCAAAC
This sequence comes from Candidula unifasciata, assembly GCA_905116865.2. Taxonomy (NCBI): domain Eukaryota; kingdom Metazoa; phylum Mollusca; class Gastropoda; order Stylommatophora; family Geomitridae; genus Candidula; species Candidula unifasciata. The sequence continues at coordinate 787,690 of CAJHNH020003580.1, read as the reverse complement.
CCTTCCCTGGCCATCCCTGTCGGCAGAAATGAGTCCGATTGAGCCACTGACAGACTTGTTAGTCGCCCAAACGTTGCTCCAGCCAATGTTCGTGATCTGTTCCAGGCACTTCAGGAAGAGTGGGCAGCCATCCCACAGGCCCACATCAGACATCTGATCGCATCCATGCCCAAGAGATGCCAGTCACTGATCCACACAAGAGGAGGCCACACTCCATACTAACGGGAAAGGCCTACGCTTAAAAACTATCGTGACTCAGTTGCAAAAAATAGTGTCAATTGATTGTGTGAAATTTGAGTAATTTCACTTACTGCATTACTTACTGCATGTTTGTTTCTTTCAGTAACTATGCGTTTCTTTTTGTTATTTTTTTATTTTTTTTTAAAACAGTATACATGTGATAATACACTTGAAATAATATGAAGTACATTAACAAATATATTTAGAGACAATTTCTACACATGGATAAAATAGTAAAACCCTTACAACCTTTTTAAGTAGGGTGTTGTTAAGAGTGTATTAATTTGATGGGTGGATGGTCCCATACTTTGATGGGTTAAGGGTTATATAATTTGAGGGGTGAAGGTTTATATAATTTGATGGGTGAAGGGTTATATAATTTGAGGTGTGGGGGTTATATCATTTGAGGGGTGAAGGTTTATATAATTTGATGGGTGAAGGGTTATATAATTTGAGGTGTGGAGGATTCCATAATTTAAGGGGTGAAGGGTTCCGTAATTTGAGAGGTGAAGGCTTCCATAATTTGAGAGGTGAAGGGTTCCGTAATTTGAGGAGTGAAGGGTCCTATAATTTGAGGGGACTTTAAAAGGGCTCAGGCGCCCACCACTCCCATTGTAGCCAAGAAACTTTTTTTTATCTATGTGCGCGCGTCTGGCCAGATTTCTAAGTCAGCTGCAGACGATTTGACAGAAGGCCGCTTTTAGTTTATTTGACAATGATATAAGCGTCGAACCGTTTATGAAGCCACTGCAAACTACTGAATGTAAAACTGCCTAATAAAATCACAGATAGACAACATGTGGTGGGGTTGATTTATGTCTAACTTTGAATATCACGGTTCTAAAATAAACAGCATTGAAGCTTGTTTAACAGAAGTGAAAAGGAGGAAGGCCATAGCAATGCAGTTAGAAGTCTATGGTTAAGCACCAAAAGGGAAATCAAAGTCAAAATTTTGAGAGCATGCATCTTCTCCGTAGTAACATATAGGTATGTGAGTCGACATCTTAAAAGATCTGATCATCAAGGAAGAATGATTAGTAAACAGCATCTTGTCTCTGAAACTGAAATATATTGGCCATATCATGCTCCACAGCCGATTGTTAAGAATACTAGCAGAATGCAGGGTACCAGGAAAGAGGGACAGGAGGCGACGAGCAAGAACGTGGGAACAAGATATAAGTGACACTTTGGGCAGTAAGGTGAGAGACCGTGTGTCTTTCAGGCGATCTGTAATGAGAGGGACGTTCTACAATGGACCTGCTTCAGGATAATGGTTAACGATCTCCTAGTTGTTAAACTAACAAATGACCCTTGTTCACACCTTCAGGCGTAATGTGCCTATAGAACTAAACCTAAATTGTAGAGATCAATGGGCACTAGATCCAAGAACTTTAGCTGGTATCCATTTAAATTTGGATCGACCTGGGAGCCAAGGTCATTTTTAGAGAGAGAAAAAAAAAAACTCCTGCTCCTTCGGGTTTGAACCATCTACCTTTTGATCTGCAAGCGAGCACCTATCCGCTACACCACGGCGGCTGCCTGTGAAACTAATAATTTGTATCAAAAACAAGTTAGCTGCATATCCTTTACAGTATGTTGCAGCACCATCCCCAGCATTTTCTGGTGTTTATGGTTTAACTAGACAATCGTACGTTTAGTAGTTTACCATGGCCTCTGTATCATCGAGTCTTGATACCACTGTCGAAACAAACGCAAGGCGGTCTGCTGCCAAATCAACCACAGCTAGGATCGAATCTGGCATCTCGGAATTACGAAGCAATTTCGCAGCGCCAAGATCACATACTTACTTTATTACTTACTTAGTAGCTCCTCTTCTACCCTGGATGTAGAGATTAGCCAGATGGATCGCTAGACTTCTTTAACAGCAGTGTTCTTTTTGGTATTGTTCCATTTTAGTCTTCTTTCAGTCATGGAGTGTCGGATGTTGTCTTCCCAGCGAACCCTGGGTCAATCTGGTGGTGTGGTTTCCTGGTTCTTGGCCTCCCATGCCTCTCGTGGTGGCCGGTTTTCTCCCATTCTGCATACATGTCCAAAACATTGTAACTGTGACTGTTCAACTCGAGGTCGTAAGACCTGGGTTTTAAGATTATGAAGTATTTTCTGGTTGCGAACTTTGTTTCTTGTCACTTGGACCACCTTTCTTTAAAAAAATAATAAAATCTCTGAGACCTTAAGCTGGCTTCTGTCAGCTGTTGTCATTGCCCATGACTCCACTTGTAGGTCAGAACTGGCGCATAAATAGAGCGGTAAGCAGCCATTTTCGTACTCTTGCCAGTTTCTCTTTTGCTGAGAAACCCTCGGTTTATGGCCTGGTAAAGTCTCACACTTTTTGCTTTTCGAGTAGCCAGTTCTGTCTTATTGCCTCCATTCCAGCCTTTTACAACTCCAAGGTATTTGAACTCGTTGACCTGTGCCCATGCATGTTGTCCCATCATGATCTCGCGATTCTTTTATTCTCTTGAGAGCACCATGTTTTTAGTTTTAGTAGTGCAACCACAGGTGCCGAAAATAGTTAGCTTTACAGGACGTTGTAGGATAGCGCTTCCTCTTACCAAAGTCCATGCCGTGTGGCGTTGGTAGTCAAGTCTATCCACAACCTTCTGTCTCATGTACTTTCAGTCAACTTTGACACAAATGATCCTCCATGCCATGATATAAAACTGTCCAGCATGTTTTCTCTCGGTCTCCCTCTCCACCCGCCTCCCCTTTCCAACATTCCTGCTGTCATGATATACTCTTGTTATTTCCTTCTTATGACATGACTAAAGAATGTCGATTGTCTCTTTCTGGTGTGGGCAAGCAGTTCTCTTCGTGGGTCAGTTTCTTTCAAGACATCTTCATTACTCTTTTCTTCTGTCCATAGTATTTTCCAACCCCAGCATTGATAATGCGTATACAAAAAGTTTATTAGCAGATAAATGATAAATAAGCGTATTGTGCGTTGTTTTCTTAAGAAAGATTTAAAAGTGCAACATACAACATAGGTTCAAGCTGTAATCCTATAAAATACTTACAACTGCCAAACAAGAGCGGACAATTCTGCACGTCCATGGGGAAGTATTCCAGGTTCATGCGGCAGGTAGCTTGAACAGTCAACCTGGTTGGGGAGACAAGCACGTCTACAAATGAAGCAAAAATGCAACGGCCACCGTCTGGCGAAAGCAAAAAAAAAAAAATGTGCCACGGCTTAAAACAGTGACTTTGCCTAGTGTCCATTTTGTCCGGAACCGGGTGGACCGGGTGGATCTGTGGTGCTGGTTGCTCTTTAAACATAAAGAATATTATTTCTTTGTGCGGATGAGCGAAAATATACTTTTTAAATTGGTTTTCTATGTTTGAGTTTTTGATATGACTCCTCTTTCGACCATAGTCGGTAGTTTTGTCACTGTTATCACAGAATGTTGGACGATGTAACTATACCCATCCTTTCACATTGTGCCTGCGACTTTGGAATGCAGAAGTGCATAGAAGCGGAAACTAACTTTACTTATGCTGGGATGAGGAAATGCAATCTGAAAACGATTATGGCAGGCAAACCAGACCTACAGCGTTAATTCGCAGTTTTTCTATGAAGGAAGCTCCGCCGACTGACCAAGACCGGGTCCTGCTAACTGGAGCCGGTTTTAGACAAACAGAACACTGCTCTTTTGATCTGGCATTTTCTGCGGCATGCTTCGTTCCGAATGTATTAGTGTTAAATTTTCCTTTGAGTAAACAAGGCAGGCCGAGCGAATTATCATGCTGAATGGGCAACACCTGGCCTCTACATTAGTGCCTAGGTTTTTTTTTTTTTGGGGGGGGGGGGGTGTCTCCGCCGATGGTAAATTTCACTGCTGACCTCAATTAGCTGTGATTTATATGCCTTTCTGTATAATACACAGTATGACACTATTGTCTGGAAAGACGAAACGGTAAATTTAAGTTTTTGAACCCTATTTCATCTTGAATCAAATGTACACAAAGAAACGGTGAAATCTCTAGATTAAGTAACCGCTTCGAGTTTTATCGTTTCACTGTTACATCAACTTGAAAAAAAAAAGACGATTCTTTAGAGACTTGCTAATATTTTACTGAAAAAAGCAAGACTGTCTTCCATTTCGAAAACGCCTTGGTGTCTAAACACAGGCAAGGGCACCTATTTTGGTAAATTTCAAAAATCGTGTCCTTACACTTGAAAAAAATATCTCGAAAACCTCTGTACGGATCTACTCAGGTTTTTGCGTGTGGCCTCAGATTTCCCATTTCGTCATGATTTTATAATTTTCAACTGCACAGGTGCTGTTATTTTATTAAAGCGAAGAATTTATGTGATCCTTGTTAAACATCTAACTTCTGTACGCCTACAGAAAATAGAACACGCAGTAAATGACACACGAGCGGCGACTCGACACTAGGTTGATGTTTTCAAAGTTTCTCGTTACTCAGTTTACTGAAAGCCTACTGATTGTTTTGATTTTGTTGTTGTTGTTGTTGTTGTTGTATATACCACAAATAAAACAAAATAAAAACTAGATGTTTGTTTACATTAAAATCTAATAATTGTGTGGGTATCAACAGCAGGTTCAATGCCAAATGTCAACAACTTACACAGAATGGTTACGGAGTTACAGATTGTTAAAGTTCAAGAGGACTTCTTGAACGGAATGTAATATACACTTCAAGGCACCACCAGTAGGGGCCGCCTCGAGAAGAGGTTATCACAAGTGAAGCCTATCCTGTGTGTGCAGTAACCTTCATATTTGTCCCAGGGTATGCAGGCGTTGTTGGCAATAAAAAAGCTAATAGACTGGCAGGTGCTGCATTAACTGACGATGGCCGGCCCATGGATCACGCTGGGCTCTCATGAGGGAGACCCGGGTTCGAGTCCTGAGTAATCATCATTTCTCGTTATGCCAAGTGGCACATGAGGCTTCAGAGAGGACTTTCCATGCTTTCCTATCCTGTGCAATCTTCAGTGCAGTTTTCCATGTCAAAGATGCCGCACTCAGGTCATTTTCCATCATTCGTCTCCATGTTGTTTTTGGGCGCCCCTGTTTTCTCTTTCCCTCTGATGTCCATGTGAGAGCTGTTTTAGCAGGTATACCAGAATTCATTCTCATGACGTGGACAAGCCATTTCCATCTTCTTTTGGTAGTCATACTGTCTAAAGTTTCTTGGTTTGTGGCTTGAAGTAGTTTAGTGTTTGAGATTGTATCTGGCCAGAAAATTGTGATAATTCTACGTAGAAATGTGTGGTGGAAGGTGGACAGTTTGTGTGTATGCTTTTGGTCCTTCTCCAGCATTCCGCTCCATAAAGAAGAACTGGCAAAATGATGCTCTTGTAGAGTCGGAGTTTCGTTCCTCTGCAGTAATTGTTGGATTTCCAGATTTGCCTCATCCTTCCAAAAGCAGCTCTAGCTTTGTTCAGACGTGACTGTATGCCCTCTTCAGTCCCTCCCGGCAGGGACACCACACTGCCAACATATGTGAAATGTTCTACATTTTCAAGAGTTTGGTTATTTATGGTCACTGGTTGTTGGTTTGGACTGCTTGCCATGATCTTAGTTTTCTTTGTATTTATTCTCAGCCCTAAAATTTCTGCTGTGCTGTGCAGTCTGTAACTTTTTTCTTGTATATGTTCATGTTTGTGTGATAGGAGTGCTATATCATCTGCAAAATCAAACGTGGTGAATGGAGTCAATCGTATGCCTCTCAATGTCCTGTCTACTGTGTTCTTTAGTACCCAATCAATCACAAGGTTGAAGAGGAGAGATGACATAACACATCCCTGTCTTACACCTGTCTTTACTGGGAAAGATGTATTGCAATGTTTTATACTGCAGGAAAAGTCTTTATAGAAGAGAGCAATTATGTTGACTATATTTCTGGAATTCCATATTGTCGTAAAATTTTCCATAGACCGTCTCTATGGACGCTGTCAAAAGCTTTCTTAAAGTCAACAAAATTAATATATAAACTGCTCTGCCATTCATTGCATTGTTCTAAAATGTTACGTATGGCGAAGATGTGCTCAGTTGTTCCTCTGCCCTTTCTAAATCCTGTTTGTTCCACTCGTAGGCATTTATCTACTCCATTTTCAAGCCGCATCATGAGGATTTTACAAAATATTTTGCTTCGTACTGAGAGTACAGTAATTTCCCTCCAATTATTGCAGTCTGTTAAGTCTCCTTGGGGGAGGGGGGGGGGGGGGGGGGGGGGGGGGGGGGGGGGGGGGGGGGGGGGGGGGGGGGGGGGGGGGGGGGGGGAGGGGGGGGGGGGGGGGGCGGGGGGTTTTTGACTATTGTTCCTTCAGTCCAGTCATCAGGCAACACTTCTTTTTCCCAAATATCCTTAAACAATGGTTCTAGAATGCTAGCAGTTTTGTTGGGATCTACTTTGAGAAGTTCTGCTGGCAGTTTGTCTTTGCCTGGTGCTTTGTTGTTCTTTAAAGAGTGGACAGCTTTAAGGATTTCTTGTTTGCTTGGTGGTTCAGTAATAATTTCAATGTCCTGAGAGGCTGGTTGAATATCTGGGGGATTTTCAGGATCAGGTCTGTTCAAGAGGTCGGAGAAGTGTTTAGTCCACTGCATGTCTTGTTTTTGTTCTGTGGTGAGCAGTCTGCCTTGGTTATCTCTGATGGGTCATCATCATCATCAGGTGCCTTGCCGACTGGCGTAGGCTATCATGCCTCTCCATAATCTGCGATCTCCTGCAGCATGTATCAGTTCGTGTGCCGACACACCTCCATGTCATGCATGTCAAGCATCTTCTCTCGTTGTCTTCCTCTATCCCTTTTTCCACAGATTTTTCCAGTGGTCACAACATGTTCTATTTTCCCTCTTCTCATAACATGGCCGAAAAATGATGACTGTCTCCTTCTGATGTCTGTGATAAGTTGTCTTCGGGCTTCCGCCTCTTTCAAAACCTCTTGGTTGCTCTTTTTGGCTGTCCAAGGTATTCTAAGCATTCTTCTGTAAAACCACATCTCTGAGGCCTCTGAAAATTGTTTGGCCTGCCTACCGATTGTCCAGGATTCACATCCATATGTTAAAACTGGATGTATGTAGCAAGCAAGAATTCTTTTTCTAACTCTCAATGACAATGATATATTGCACAAGATGTTTTTCATTTTATAAAATGCAGTTTTTGCCTGTCCAATTCTGTTTCTTATTTCAGTTATGCATCCTCCATCTGATGTTATCCATGTGCCCAGATACTTACATTTCTGTACTTGTCCTAAAATAACATCATTGACTTTTATTACTAATTTAGGAATAATTTGTTTCTTTGATACCACCATTACTTCTGTCTTCCCATTATTCAAACTGAGGCCCATTCTTCCACTTTCTAACACCACAATGTCTATCATTTCCTGTAATTCTTTCTGACTTGTTGCTATCAAGACTGTGTCATCAGCATAACGTAAATTATTTATATTGTGCCCACCAACCACAATTCCAGGCATATCAATTAAAGATCTCATTATATATTCACTGTATATTGAAAACTAATCAGGTGAAAGTACACATCCTTGTCGTACGCCCCTCTTTATGCTTTGAAATGTACCTAAACAGTTGTTAATTCTTATAGCTGCTGTTTGCTGCCAATACATTTTCTTTATTATTCGTAGATCTTTCCCATCAATGTTTAATTTTTCTAACAGTTTGATTACTTCTTCATGCTTCACACAGTCAAATGCTTTTGTATAGTCTATGAAGCATAAGTACAAATCAGTCTTTACTTCTATAGCTCTTTCTGACAATGTCCTTAGGATGTAAATGGCATTGTTTATATCTTTTCCTTCTACAAATCCACATTGTTCATCGCTGATTTCTAGTTTAATTTTGTTTCTTATTCTTCTCATAATTATTCACAGTAAAATCTTAGTCATCTGACTCATAAGACTTATTGTGCGATGGTCTTCACATTTTAAAGTGTCTGGTTTCTTTGGCAGAGCTATAAATATGGATTTTAAAAGGTCATTTGGAATATACCCACTATTATAAATGGAATGTGAGTCTTTCCTGTGAGTTTCCCCAATCTCTGTACACATTTGATTAAGCCAGGCTTCTTTAGCCACTTTGCATTTGTTCACTATTTCTTTTTGTATTCTATTCTTCTTTATCATTCTTTTTCTTCCTTCTTTCATCCATCAACTGCAGAATTTCGGTTGACATCCATTTCTTTTTCGCAACTCTATGGGTTGGTGGGATTGTATCTTTTGATGTCTGCTGAATTGACTCACGCAACATATCCCACTGTTCATCAATAGTCTGTATAATTTCCATTGCATTATACCGGTTTTGTACAGTGACATTGTACTGTTCCCTAATTTCTTTATCCGCTCTAAGAATTCCTAAATTTAACTTGATGTTCTGTGGTGTTTTTCTAATGTTCTTTAGTTTTATTCTAATTTTTCCTACAACTGGAACATGGTCACTAAAGCAGTCTGCCCCTGGTCTAGTTTTTGCTCCAACTAAGCTGCTCTGGAATCTTCTTGAAATCAAAGTATAATCAATCTGATTGCGGACATTATCACCAGGACTTTTCCAAGTCCACAATCTTCGAGGATGGTGTTTAAACCAGGTGTTACCTATTATCATGCTGCGCGACTCAGCCCATGCTATTAATCTGTCACCTCTCACATTCTTTTCTCCTAGGCCATAGCCACCTGTTATTCCGTACACTTTTTCACTTCCTACTTTAGCGTTGAAATCTCCAAGTATCATTGTTACTTCACATTTTTTGCATTGATCAACAGCCATGTCTAACTCGTCATTAAAATGTCTCAATATCTTCCTCTGAACTATCTGCTGTTGGGGCATAAATATGGACTAAGTTGATGTCAAACGGTCTGCCGCGAAGTTTTACTAATAGTACTCTATCTGATATTGTCCAAAATCCTTTAACAGTTTTTGAGTTCTTTGGATCCAAAATAATACCAACTTCCTTACTATATTCCTTCCCACCCGAGTAAATAATTATGTGCTGATCTGAATACTTTTTCCTTGCTCCTGGCCATCTCATTTCACTAATTCCTAATATGTTGATGTTTATTCTTTTCATTTCTCTCTTGATGTTATCCAGCTTTCCGTTTTGTACGAGTGTTCTGACATTCCAAGTACCAATGTTCATGATGTTTCTACCATTTACTTTTTCTACGGTAGCTGGATGACGGTCGGGTATCACCCGTAGAACATGATGCTCCCTACCGGAGGAGGTGATTCCACCGGAATCCCCATTCACGTCGTTAACTGAATACGTATTATTTTGAGGCATGATTTTCTTGGGATAGTATATCGGTGGTTTCCCCTTACCTTCCGCCGGTTTGTATATGGTTTGACTCCAATAGCCTTTGTCTAAAGAGACTTACCCTGCAAGGCAGCAGGGGGTAGAGGTTATGACGCTTCTTACCCGCCGATGGCCATGTCGTAGAGTTTTGATGTATTTTATAAAGTTAGCTGTCCCACCCAACTAACTCGCCTCCTCTCAATGACCATCACCTGTTTTGGTCCACGGTCACTTATTCAATATATTCGTGGCTAACCTCTATATCTAGAGGTCTTTCCACCATTCGCCACCTGTGATAACTGTTTCTGCTTCCGCAAATTTACTGGGTAATTTTGTGTAGGGATTGTAGATCATGTGCTTTAGCAGCATTTTCTGCTGTTTCTGCTAGATTTTCCATAAATCTTCTCTTGTCAGCTCTGGCACTTTTCTTTGTAATTTTATTTAGTTCGCTATATTCTAACATTAGTTTGTCTTTCTGACGTTCTGATTTAGTGTGATTTATGAGGCTCTTTATTCTTTTTCGCTTGGCAATATAGTCCATGGTTTGACTACTTATCCATTCTTTGTGGTGTTGTTTCCTGGTTCCTAATATGTTATTGCTTGTTGATTTGTATGTTTCTTTGATCTGGTTTCATCTGTCTTGAATGCTTATTGTAGTTTAAGTGTCTGGGTCACTTGATAGGGTTTGAAGTTTAATCTTGAAATCTACTATAAATTTAGAGGCAAATCTTTTTCTCTTAAAAGGTTAACATTGTAGCGTGCTGTCTGTGTCTTAACTTGCGTGTTAAATTTTTTGAGTCGTAGTAGAGCAACTAAAAGGTGATGATCGCTTCCTACGTCTGCTCCCCTTTTGACACGCACATCGAGTAGAGACCCACGCCATTTTCTGTTTACCATGAAATGGTCGATCTGGTTTACATCTCTTCTATTTGGGGATATCCATGAAAGCTTGTGTATATTATTATGAGAAAATAGTGTTCCTCTTATAACAAGTCTGTTCGCCGTGCAGAAGTCGCTCAGTCTTGATCCGTTGTCATTAATTGTACCACATCCTTGATTTCCCATTGATAGTTCTCAATTCAAGTTGTTGTTACTAACTTTTGCATTGAGATGTCCCATAATGCATAGAATATCATGGGCTGGTACTTTATCTACTACCTCTTGCAGTCTCCTAGAGAATGTTTCTTTATCTTCGTCCTCAGCTTCATTAGTCGGTGCGTAGCATTGGATGACTGTAAGTTTGGCATGTTTCCCATTGAATCGTGCTGTCATAAGTCTTTCATTAATTGAGTAATGTTGGGGATTTTTGTCTGTCAGGGTCCAAAAAAACATTCTTACCTGTACAATCCGTGGCGACAACACTAGTCATGCGGCAGTACAAATTCAGGCTCAAAGACACCCCCCCCCCCCCCCCGTCGCTTTCTGCCTACACCACGTGTAGTTTGGCATTTTAAATATATTAAAAGACAAAACACACACACACACACACACACACACACACACACACATATATATATATATATATATATATATATATATATATATATATATATATACATATATATATATATAGCATGTTATTTGCACACCAATAATTGAAGAAATGCTAACCTTTGAGAAAACAGCACCGAACCGTTGATGCCGATCCGAAGAAACCTGTTGTGGGAGGTGATCGAATGGAGGAAGCTTTTCTGACCGTTGTAGAACACGGTGTCAGGGTGCCAAATTCTCTCCAGAATTTTTATCCCTAGGGTTAAATTTTCCAGAGAGACATTCATCGCCAGTCGCCGGTCGATCCATCTTTGTCGGAAATAGCAATCAAGTGTGTACATCTGGAATTGATTGGCATAATTTTTTTTCTTTTAAGCAACACATTCTTTTTTATTTAATTAACACGAAGAAATTAATGTGTCTATATTGTGTGAAATGAAATTATATATAACGTTAGTTGCACATTGTTTACAACCCTGTCCTGCAAGCTGACACCGGCCTACTAAAGATGTCCTAATTACATAGCGGCTAAGGCGGAAAATATACCGGGATATCGAATGGATGTTACTGCAGCGCTTAATCTCAGAAACAACGCTGCAGCCATGTATATAATGCTTTGTAACCTCGATGTTACATTAGTTAAAAATTGCAGTTTTATTATTTTTGATGTACTAAACAGTTTTTTTAAAGTTAGTTGCGTACCTCTTTACATGACTTTGCAGAACCAACCCCAGTAATGGGGGGGGGGGGGCTGTTGAAGTTTTTCTAACCAAAATTTACGTCCAGTAGTTTGCCATTGCTTTCTGGACGATCGGCTTCTCGATACCACTGTCAAAACTAATGCAAGGCGCAAGGCTTGCAGCTGGGATCGAACACGGCACCCCGGCATTACGAAGCGCGTTCGCAACGCCTAAGCCACAAACGCCGACTAGTAACAACTATAAAATCGAACTGAATATCTGGAAATATGGATTTATAAAAGAATAAGTCGTATATCATGGAAACAAAAACCATCAGATACACAAGTTGTGCAGAGATTGAGCAAATTTAGATGTAAGCTGCATTCTTTATATTTGTGGTCTGATTTATTTGTGCCAAGTTCACTGGCTGTTATTTGTGTATTGGTGCATGGGTCTCTTACTTAGTGTCCCTGTCCGAGTATACTGGCCATTCCGATATGTCTGGGTCCTTTTTCAGTCCTGTTTTGCGTGCTCCTCTTGTGGGATATGTCTACTTTGTTATGGTTGTGATAGGCTGCACAATTTAATGAATCATTAACAAAGACATTATATGAAAACAGACTGAGTATTGCCGAATCCGGAAAGTGGTTAAAAACCGCACTGATTAAAACTAAAAACAAGTCGAAGACAGGAGGTGCTGATAACATTAAAATAAACTCAAAGGAAAAAGAAGAAGTTGATTTTTTATTTTCTTGTACGCAGGCGCATGAAATAGACTCACAAAAGCACAACCTCCCATAAACATAACATACACCGAGCGAATGCTAAACCAAGCCATATCATAACACTCCCGCAACCTAGGAGAGGTCCAGCGACCTAAGGAGGCATGAATGGCAAGGGAAGTTACTCTAATCATGGGCCTGGAAACGTGAACGTGTCCATATAATAAAACAATGCGACAAGAAAGAAAACGCAGAAAAAAAAAAAACATTTAAGAAGAGGGGAAACTAGATTAGTAAAGAAGAAAACAGACGAATCAGATGATAGAAGACGAAGTCAGAAGGAGATAAACTAACGAACTTTATTTTCAAACGGTTAAGAAGGCATCATAAGATGACCACAGAGGAAAGAGAAGACGACAGCAAGAAGTAGATCAGGTTGTAGAAAGTACGAAAACAAATTTTTTACCATGATGACGACGATGAAAGTGACAGGTGTGTTTAGGTAACATTACTTTTTTCTTCCGGAAAAGTGTCTAGAAACGTTGCCGGTACGTATCACAAGATGTCTACTACAGTAGCCTGAAAGAAAGCTGTTTAAAAACGTGCAGGTGCTCATAACAAGATGTCTACTACAGTAGCCTGAAAGAAAGCTGTCTGAAAACGTGCAGGTGCTCATAACAAGATGTCTACTACAGTAGCCTGAAAGAAAGCCGTCTAAAAACGTGCAGGTGCTCATAACATGATGTCTGCTACAGTAGCCTGAAAGAATGCTGTTTAAAAAAGGTGCCGGTACCCACCAAAAAGTGTTGTCTATAGCAGCCTGAAAGAATGCTGTTTATAAAGGTGCCGATACCTACCAAAAGGTGTATACTATAGCAGCCTAAAAGAATGCTGTTTAAAAAGGTGCCGGTACCCAACAAAAGGTGTATACTATAGCAGCCTGAAAGAATGATGTTTATAAAGGTGCCGGTACCCACCAAAAGGTGTGTACTATAGCAGTCTGAAAGAATGATGTTTAAAAGGGTGCTGGTACCCACCTAGAGTTGTCTACTATAGCAGCCTGAAAGAATGATGTTTAAAAAGGTGCCGGTACCCACCTAGAGCTGTCTACTATAGCAGCCTGAAAGAATGATGTTTAAAAAGGTGCCGGTATTTGCCACAAGATGCTACTACAGCAGCCTCAGAGAGTGATGTCTAATAAGTGCCGAAACTCACCACAGGATGCTTCTACGTTAGTCTAAAAAAAAATGATGTCGCAAAGAAGCACGTTACCCACCACAAGATGTCTACTACAGTAGCCTGAAAGAATGATGTCTAAAAGAGGTGCCGGTACTGTGTACCGTTGCATACCAACAACAACAAAAAAACCTGGTTACCCAGCGATGACAGTGATGCTGATAACGGAAAAGAGAAGAAAAGAGAAGCAGACCTAGGAGAATAAGATGACGATGATGAAGAAGCAGGAGGATTGCACAAGAAGGTGTATAATTACCATATTGAGTTCTGAAATCGGCCCCATGGAGCGAAGGCTGAGGTCTGCGTTGACAACTACGGCCTCACCTGCGTGTGAGAAATATAAGTATAAAGGTGACTGTACCTGGATGCATTCATGGATACATGGATACATGGATAAGTGAAAAAAATGATTGATACATGAATGCCTAACTGGGTGAACGCGAGTCAGTAATTATAGTACCCTCTTTTTGTGACAGTAGGCACATCGGCTTCGTGAAGCTAGATTCATTTTGTTATGAAGCTGTGAAGCCTTTCAGTTTCGTGGAAAATGACAGAATAAACTGCATAGCCTGAGTATACTAGCTGGAGCAGCGAGACAGGAAAACCATACGGGAGCCACCCATTGTTACATTACCCAGAACAGAATGAGAATTGTTAGCCTAAAAACACTTAGAGACATACTCAGAAGGAGATCGGAGCACTTATGGTCATGTCCAATGTGCGATGATGATCATTTTCAATGAACAATGAACAATGCTTAAACTTAACGGCACTAGAGGGATGGCGTGGCCCTACCACAATTTCACAGGATGGGTGCATTGATGTATAAGAACAATTAGTTAGTTAGTTAGTTAGTTAGTTAGTTAGTTAGTTAGTTAGTTAGTTAGTTAGTTAGTTAGTTAGTTAGTTAGTTAGTTAGTTAGTTAGTTAGTTGGGTTATCATCATTGCACTCCGGACATGTCCATAGGTGCTCAGATCCTCCCCTCAGTATGAACCGCAACGTCCGATGGCTAATAGTACCAGTTCTATGTTGATTAACAAGTCTTCTGGCATTTCTGGTGTGCGTCTCGTTTTTTGCTATGCCGATCTTAATTCCCAAATCTGCCATTCTGGCGAGTGATGTGGATTCACTGCCACCAAAGTCCTCTATCCTTCCCATTTCTCTGAGGGCATTGATAATTTCAGCATGATCCATAGGCCGACCGTCGGTAGTGATAGCGGATCCAGCCAACCTGTCAGCTCTGTCATTTCCATCGACGCCTGCGTGTCCCGGAACAAAAATAAAGGTGACTCCACGCACAGTGGACTTCTGTAATGATTCAAGCCATTGTCTTCGCACCGAACCTGCCTGAACCCTCCGGATCATACTCAATTAGTTGATGGATGGAAACATGAATGGTTAATTTGTTGGATGCACGGGTAGGGGATATAGGGATGATGCATGTGCTCATCATAATATTTAGAGCTAGAAATCTGATTCTAAAACAAAGGATGTTTTACATATGCCATGCACTCAGAATGGATAAGAAGAGACTCCCCCATCAAGCCCTCACATGGTCACCAGAAGGAAAAAGAAAATGGGAAAGACCAAGAGATGCCCTGTGTAGAACCATCACCAGGGAAGGCTCAACCATGGGCCTAATGAACACACAAGATCCAAAACAGGCGGATAGATGAATGCATACATGAAGGGATGGACACACGCTTGGCTGGAAACATAAAAGGGCGATAGATACACGGGCAAAGATAGATTTGGATATAGATGAATACCTGGATAGATACACGATGCATCTTTCAGATTGATAGATAATTAGCTCATAGATAAGTAGATGAATAGACACATAACATGTGTAAATATATTGTTTATTGCCTGCATGAAACAGCTGAAATAATGTTGGATGGATGCATAAATAATTCAAGTGGATAAACTGATAATTACTCAAGTCTGGATGCACTGGGGGAAGGTTAATTGGTAATATGTTTCAGTGGGTGCATATATTAGTAAAATATTAGTTTCATAAGTGGAAATGTGGATGGGGATACTGTTTGTTTTGATGTATGAATGGTATGAAATAGGGATGAAACTGATGAATAAGTCACTGTGAGCATCAATAAAAGTGTTTTTGAATAAATTCACGACTTAGTGGATGTGTGTGTGTAAAGGATGAATGGAAAGAAAAATTTTATTAACAGCTGAATGGATAAATGATGAATTGCTCATTGACATATGTATTTGACTATAAGATCCGTCAGGTGAGAATGTAATTTGGCTTTTAGGTAAACATACGTGTGTGTAATTTGGCTATTTGATAAACACACGCGAGTGTAATTTGGCTATTAGATAGACACGCGAGAGTAATTTGGCTATTAGATAGACACGCGAGTGTAATTTAGCTATTTTATAAACACGCGCGAGTGTAATTTGGCTATTTGATAAACACACGCGAGTGTAATTTGGCTATGAGATAGACATGCGAGTGTGTAATTTGGCTTTTAGATAGACACGCGAATGTGTGACTTGGCTATCAGATAAGCACACGAGTCTGTAATTTGGCTATCAAATATGCATACGAGTGTGTAATTTGGCTATTAGATAAACACACGCGAGTGTCATTTGGCTATCAGATAAACACACGCGAGTGTCATTTGGCTATTAGATAGACACGCGAGTGTGTAGTTTGGCTATTAGATAAACACACCAGTGTTTAATTTGGCTATTAGATAAACACACTAGTGTGCAATAAGGCTTTAGATAAACACACTAAAGTGTAATAAGGCTATTAGATAAACACATTAGAGTGTAATTGCGCTATTAGATAAACAAACAAGAGTGTAATTTGACTATTACATAAAAACATGAGAGTGTAGATGTCTTGACTGACGGATGAATGAATGAGGTTAAATGTGAAATGAAGAGAGTAAATAAAAACTTTAACACACAGAACCATTTAATATCAAACACCACTACTTGTTTTGCAACCATCCGGCGCCGATCAGACTGGCTTTAAAGGAAAAGAAAAATATTTAGTAATTTCGTTAAGTTGACAATGATATATTCCACAAACTCCCCCCACCCCTCCCCCTCCTCCTCCTTTTGAATTTTCTGCAGTGCTTAAAGCGACCCACTTGCTTTAAGAGCCGTTCATTTCCGTGTTTCTTCTGCCTCTTCCTATTTCCCTCCTTTTTTCGCTTCCCCTTTCAAAAAAAAGCCATACACTGCGAGGGAGATTCCATCTTGAATCACGTGATTGCACGCCAAGATGATAGTACGCCGGTGTGATTTCCGCTTCTGCTCTTCGCTTTCTTTCCTTGTGACGGCCATGTCGGTCCAGGCTGGGGCAATACATTTCAGGGAATTGATTGGCGTCCACCTCTTGTGTGTTACTGGCGCTCATAAGGGATTCGAAGAACAGTAAATTGGTAATCTATACTGTCTTGAAAGGCGGTTAAGTTACGGCTGGTGAAAAGCAGCTACCCCCTGTCTTGGAAAAGTAAAGTTATAAATTTCAACCGCTATTTAGAAGCCAGGCGCCAAAGCCTTTTTAAAAAAAAGGCGGGGGGGGGGGGTGCACAGTGAATTTATAATTGTATACACGGGGGAGGGAGGTGTTCTAAGTGCATAATTCTTGTTTAAATGGGCAATAATAATAACAATCATAATGCGCTACAGCAAATGAATAAAATAATACATTCATGGAGGAGGGTAGGGTGTGCTTTTTTTGGCGGGGGAGGGGTGCGGTTGCGTGTTAGTTCGATAAAAAAACAAACAATTTAAACACTTTAAACCCTGTTAAAAACAGCGTGTTTACTTTTGTGTGTGCCTAGTACAATGGCTTTATTGTGGCGGGGGGGGGGGGGTTTGCTCACGGTGCTTAAACGCCAAGGTTTCAGCATCTATGCATGAACCGTGGTTGCTCAGCAGCTGAGATACTGGCCTGTACATGATTATGATTTTTATATTTGAAAAAAAAAAAATGTATGTTCTTTTCCTGTCTAACGCCCAGAAATAACGATGATAAAGAAATTGAAAATATCTCAAACTTTAAAATCTAGACTCCATAATCAACAGTAATGAAGACTGTTCAGCTGAAGTTAAAATCAGGATGGTCACAGCAACGCCAAGGTAAGCAGCATTATAAATATATGGCAAAAACCAGCGGTCAAAATGTGTGGTCATTACCTTAAAAATTTGCTGCGCGAGAACTCCCCGGGATTGAGTTATTTTATGAATTCTTTTAGGTGGCTGAGGTTTTTTTTTTTTTTTTCTTCTGACCGCAACGTTGATTTTGTGTTTCGTAATTGGGTTTTATTAGACTTCGACGTGTGTTGTCGCTGTTGCTGTCATCTAATGGAATATTAGAGATGCAAGCAGGTCGTAATAGCGCTATCACAATCTTGGTAAGACGATTACAACTAGCAAGTTCTATGTTCATTTGTTCGCGCGGTTTTTCATGGCTTCTGAACAATACTGTGGTCATAACCAACTTAAAGATCTCAGGTACCACACAGGAGCAAGGGAAGGCAGAGCACATAACAAACGAAATGAATGTCAAATATACTTTTAAAAAAAATGGGGGAGGGGAGGGACAGGGGCGTACATAACACAAGAAATGTGTGATTAAAGAAGTATTTATGTATTCCACTTTCTACTTCTACCCTAAAGTGCTAACGGCAAATCAGAAAATACCGGACCCACTTATGGTGTCTTGTGAATATTCATAGAGGAAATAACAAAGCAGAGACGGCGCTAGTTATTTCTCTTAAATTCCACCGGCTAGAGTTGTGTACTTATGCCAACTACCAGTCCTTCTCTTCGCAAATTTCCCCTCTTGTAATCCTTCTTTCTTCCGTTGGTCTGCGGTGATACCTCCTGATCTAACCCCGTTAGTCTGCGGTGATACCTCCTGATCTAACTCCGTTAGTCTAAGGATTCGGGACAGATGCTGCAGGTGGGGTAATTACTGCGAAAATAATCAGTGGGTAAAAAGTTCAGCGGGAGTCCCCGTGGCGGAGCGGCTAGACGCTCGCCGCAGATAGGAAGGTCGTGGGTTCGCTCCCTGGCGGAGCCGGACTTTTTTCAAAAATGATCTTGGCTCACAGGTCGACCTAGCCTTGTGTGGGTACAGGGTGCAGTCCCGGGAAGTAGAGGCGGCCGGCGTGATGCTGACCACATCACCCATCTTATGCCTATTGGTCTGTAAAATATAGGTTTAGCCCTATATGCCCTATTCGCCTAAAGGCATCGAAAATGGTCCTTTACTTTTAAAAAGTTCAGCACATTACAAGAGAGAATACAAATAATGAAACATTATACTGATGGGAAGGAACAAGGAGCGGGAAACCACCTACCGGATTTTAGAAATGTTATCGCAGTCTTTGGACTGGTAGGTAGGGCAAAGTGCCCACACGATTAGCTGGATGAGGGGTGGTGTAGAAAGAAGATTGATGGTAATAGTAAGAAGACAAAAGAATACGAACAAGAGGTAGGGAGAAGAGGAGGAAGGTGGAGAGAATAATAGTACAAAGGCAACTCTGGTAGACATTTTATCACATGAGCTGGTCTCGGCAATCACACTCGCCAGACAGAGGACCACCTCATCCATGCCTCCAGATAACACAATGTCACATGCGCTGGTCTCGGCAATCACACTCGCCAGACAGAGGACCGCCACATCCATGCCTCCAGATAACACAATGGTACAAAATTGTCTGCAAACATGACAGGGCGCCAACCAAGAATAATAATAATATTGATAATGGGACTGAAAAGAAGAAGAAGAAGAAGAAGAAGAAGATGGAGAAGAAGAAGAAGAAGAAGAAGAAGAAGAAGAAGAAGAAGAAGAAGAAGAAGAAGAAGAAGAAGAAGAAGAAGAAGAAGAAGAAGAAGAAGAACAAGAAAAAGAAGAACAAGAAAAAGAAGAACAAGAAATAAAAGAAGAAGAAGAAGAAGAAGAAGAAGAAGAAGAAGAAGAAGAAGAAGAAGAAGAAGAAGAAGAAGAAGAAGAAGAAGAAGAAGAAGAAGAACAAGAAATAAAAGAAGGAGAAGGAAAAGAAGAAGAAGAAGAGAAAGAAGAAAAAGAAATCAGGACAAGGACGAGGATAACAAAGAAGGCGACGAAAAGAAGGATGAAAGGCGGCAACATCTTAACATATTTTATTCTGATTGCCTCCCAGTTTGAATGCCGTAGACATTCTACATGCGTTTGCTCTTCCCTGAATGAGAATGTTGATCTGACTTGTTTGTCTCCTAGCAGACTGAACTTGTTCCCTGAGCTTTAAATTGTTGCTGCGCAGTGTGTTACTGTACCGTGTGGTAATGTACAGTGTGTTATTGTACCATTTGTTACTGCACCGTGCGTTACTGTGCCTATGTGACTGTACCGTGTGCTAATATACTTTATGTTACTCTTCCGTGTGTTACCATACCATGTGTAACTGTACCGTGTATTAGTGTACCGTGTGTTAATGCACCTTGTTTCTTGGCCAGGACTGCTAGCGATGGTTTTATCTTACAGCAAAAGCCTGATAGCTGAAACATGTATTACAGCTGCATCAAGTCAGGAGATACTCGGGCATTTCAAAGCGTGCCTTCGTCTTCTCCTGTCCATTCTCTACAAAGTGAGCATAGACATTCAACGAGTTCCATTTAGTTAGGCTTTGTGTTTTGTCAGCGAGTGCAAATGGTTACGTGACCTTGCCATTTGATTCACATCGATTTAATTCTTTAACACCCCCCCCCCCCTTTTCCCCCTTTTTTTCAGGAAAGAATTTACCACACACAAAAAAAAAAGGGGGGGGGGGGGGGGGTCTATTTTTATGTCTTTGGTTCGGAGTTTGAGTGCATGAACTTTCTAGACATATCTTCGCAAGAATTACATAATGTGTATCCTACCCAGTTAGTTAGTCGACATATCATATTAGTCGATAAGTGCTCGCATCCCATGCTCAGTAAATCCCGTAGCGCGCAGCAGTTGAGGACATACGTTCTGTGTTTGTTTCTTATTCTACTTTGGCTTCCTGCATAGTGCTCGTGCCTGGCCATACCTATTTTAACTTGAAGTTCTTGCAGTCTGGCCATGGCTGCGGATCCACAGCCACTTGATTCTGGCAAACGTCTTACTTCACGTACATCATTCAACACATCAGCCTGGTCCATGGCTTGTCCGCTCTTCACAATAGCCTTATTCGCAAACCCATCAGGTTGTTAATATCCGTAAACGCCTGCATATTCTGGCCCAAAAATGAAACCGATCTTTGACTATCCCGACTGCCTCAGGGTCACCAGTCACTCTCTTGGGACCCAGCCTAATCTTCCTGAACATACTCATTTAGTCTATCCAGAGTCTACCCAGAATCTATCCAGTCTACCCAGAGTCATATCCAGTGCCAGCGTCTTTACAGTCACTCTCTTGGGACCCAGCCTAATCTTCCTGAACATACTCATTTAGTCTATCCAGAGTCTACCCAGAATCTATCCAGTCTACCCAGAGTCATATCCAGTGCCAGCGTCTTTACAGTCACTCTCTTGGGACCCAGCCTAATCTTCCTGAACATACTCATTTAGTCTATCCAGAGTCTACCCAGAATCTATCCAGAGTCATATCCAGTGCCAACGTCTTTAAATAAGTCTCTTGTTTTGTTAAAATGTGTCCGGTTTGTCCTTAAGCTCCGCCCTGGTGATCCTCTCATAGCATTTCAATAAGGGTATAAAGTAAGGAGCTAAAAGGTTGAGTCAGAGCAGACACTGACCGGCGAGCTACCAGAGTCTATGGAGGAAGCAAAGTAACATTTTAACCTGGAGGGAGAGAGAGAGAGAGAGAGAGAGAGAGAGAGAGAGAGAGATAGAGAGAGATAGAGAGAGAGATAGAGAGAGAGATAGAGAGAGATAGAGAGAGGGAGAGAGAGAGACAAACAGAGTTAGGAGAAAATAAAGCAAGAGAAGAGAGAGAAGGGGAAGATCAAGAGAGAGAGAGAGAGAGAGAGGGAAGGAGAGAGAGAGAGAGAGAGACAAACAGAGTTAGGAGAAAATAAAGCAAGAGAAGAGAGAGAAGGGGAAGATCAAGAGAGAGAGAGAGAGAGAGAGAGAGGGAGAGAGAGAGAGAGACAAACAGAGTTAGGAGAAAATAAAGCAAGAGAAGAGAGAGAAGGGGAAGATCAAGAGAGAGAGAGAGAGAGAGAGAGAGAGAGAGTTAGGAGACAATAAAGCAAGAGAGAGAGAGATACACACACACACACAGACAAACAGTTGGGAGAAAATAAAGCAAGGGGAGAGAGAGAAGGGAAAGATCGGGAGAGAGAGAGAGAGAGAGAGAGAGAGAGAGAGAGAGAGAGAGAGAGAGAGAAAGAGAGATATACACACAGAGACAAACAGAGTTGGGAGAAAATAAAGCAAGTGAAGAGAGAGAAGGGGAAGATCGAGAGAGAGAGAGAGAGAGAGAGAGAGAGAGAGAGAGAGAGAAAGAGGGAGATAGCGAGCGGGAGAGCCAGAGACAGAGAGAGACACAGAAGACTATAAAAAAAAAGTTGTTGGAATGCAACAGACAAAAGATAGAATATTGAAAATATTACCAAGATTATAGAAATAAGCAAAATTATATTGATAACCAATAAACAGATGTGTGTGCGTGTGTGTGTGTGTGTGTGCGTGAGTTTGTGTTTGTGAGCGCAACGTTAAAAGCTGGAAAAGGAATAAACTGAGTGAAAGAGTACTGAAAGAAATTTCCAAACTTCCCAATTTTCCGTATCCAAACATTGCCAGGAAAACTGCCTTTCATTTTTTGTCCAAATTTGAATGTCAAATGAAGAATTCAAATTTTGGCTATACTCACAATAATGTTTTTTTTTCCCCCTTTCACACGAAGCTTCTCGCTAGCTTTGAAACGGCAGTGTCCAAACCGGCCCGTTAAAAAACCAGTCATATTTTCCTAGACCGTATAATGACTGTCTGGATAAATAGTTCCGGAGGGCTAACTTTAATGGTCTACAGTTTTGTATAAACATAGAAGCTAGATATGGACACAATAGAGTCAAAGGTCATTGCAAGGTCTATACTTACCATCACAGTCAAGCGACGAGGAAGCGTTGAGAAAGATGAAGAAGATGAGGACAAGTGTGTGGAGGCTAAGATGAATTATAAACAGTAAGAGAGATTGGAATGGGGCAGAAGTAGATACAAAGGGCTCAGCGTGCGCGCGCGCGTGTGTGTGTGTGTGTGTCTATGCGCGTGAATACGTGTGTTGAAGGGTATAAGCTGAAAAAGACAAGTTTAGAAGTGTGTAGGAAATTACATTGTTGAAGAAAGAGTAGGTCTGAACGAGGATGAAAATCAGCATCATCGTCATTGTCATCGCCAGAAGAAAAAGAAGAAGAAGAAGAAGAAGAAGAAGAAGAAGAAGAAGAAGAAGAAGAAGAAGAAGAAGAAGAAGAAGAAGAAGAAGAAGAAGAAGAAAGAAGAAGAAGAAGAAGAAGAAGAAGAAGAAGAAGAAGAAGAAGAAGAAGAAGAAGAAGAAGAAGAAGAAGAAGAAGAAGAAGAAGAAGAAGAAGAAGAAGAAGAAGAAGAAGAAGAAGAAGAAGAAGAAGAAGAAGAAGAAGAAAAAGAAGAAGAAGAAGAAGAAGAAGAAGAAGAAGAAGAAGAAGAAGAAGAAGAAGAAAAAGAAGAAGAAGAAAAAGAAGAAGAAGAAGAAGAAGAAGAAGACTAGGAGGATACTGATATTTAATTTTACCATCTACAAACGCGACAGAAGAACTGATCAGCAGAAAAGTGAAAATACCGCTTGATTACTGTTGCCTTTGCAATCATTGCCAATTTGGCTACAGGCACTACGACTACCACAGTATGTAATCAAGTGTCTGGAATTAGCTAAATCTGACCGTCTTAGAACCTCGTTTTTCACCTTTTTTATAGACGTGTTTTTTTTCCCCTGAGCAGATTTACACTCAGCGTTGTGAAAGACATACTGAAAGACACTAACTCGTATATTCTTCCTTTTTTTTTCGGCGTCGTGTTTTGCTTCTTTTTCTTCTTTCTAAAAAGGTCTATGAGCACATATGGGGCATTTTGAGAAAGATGTCGCGAGGGAGAATACATTGCATAAACTATGGCATTTACAGTAATAGAAAATATAAAAAGTGTTTTTCGTTGAATACCAACATCTAGGATTATGGAGGTTAAATGCAAAACAGAAAAAAAAAAAAAAAAAAAACGTGATACGGAGACAGGAGGAGAATTCTTTATATATCAATACATTCGAATTCAAATAATAAGAAATTTTAAGTTCATTAGGAACATCGTAGACACTATTGTAGCACTTTATAAAGATGCAAGCCGTGCAGAACTCATTCCAAATGACATAGGCAAATTTGTCGAAACCAGTGTGGGAGTGAGACAGGGTTACATACCATCCCCTGTCCTCTTCAATTTGTATTTGGAACACGTCATGAGAGAGACACTAGAAATTCATTAAACACTTATATCCCTTGACGGAAAAACATGATGTAATTTACGTTTTGCAGACGCCATTATTCTCATGGCCAGTTCCGAAACAGAACTCAAAGAATTTACTACAGAATTAGAGATAGTCTGTGGTAAATATGGCGTGATAAGTAGTCACAATCAAGTACTTACCAATACACAGATAAAGGGGTTCATCTTCAAGAAGTTAAAACATTTAAATATCTCTGCTCCCACATGTGTAACCATGGCAGATGTGCTTAAGAAATCAAGACAAAGCTTGATATGGTAGAAGCGGTGATGTACCAGCTAAATACGGTCTGGAATGCCAACGTCAAGAAATGGACAGGACTAAGTTATCGTACACTTATTCATCAAGCGGAAGACAGCGTAAGATGGTGGGTTTTATGTGATAGTGCTTTCATCAATGCACTTCCACGATTACTCAAATCACTAATCCAGTTTCGTCCTTTTCAGGATGACATTTTGTGTTATTTGAAGCCCCACCCTGGCTTTTGCCAGGGTCCGCAATATAGGCAGGCCATAAGTATGGCCAATTGTCTGAACGCGGTTTCTGGGACCTCTCCACGGCGATCCTCATCCACATGGTGGCACTTTGTGTCATCGGGTGTTTATCGCTTGTGTGATGTCCTAGTGGGGTAGAAAGTCAGTCAGTCAGTCAGACCTCCACGACCCTGACGGGCCAAGGGCTATGCTATGCTATATGAATAAAAATTGATAAAAGTGATACGCCCGCACAGTTGAGAGAAGCTTCAACATAGCGCTGTTACAGACACTGCATATGAAGCCTTGGTATCCGACATCGACACAGAGAAGACATTTTAGGGTACAATAAATAATTGACGGTGAGGGGTGGGGAGGGGGAATGGTATACACTAAGATCATATCAAACAGTCACTCTTTCTTTATTATGTTTCACATGAGATATCACATTGAGGAAATAATCGTGATGAAAAATCACGAATGCATTAATTTCAATGTCAGTGTACACAGTTGTAGAGACCAGTAGATGAAGTCAGATTTCTTTGGTATGTTCCGACCAAATTTTAAAAGCAAGAGCGCACGTAACCCGTTCAGTGCCAAGCCATACTACAGAAAGCACACTCAAAGGTTTACGTGGTGATGAAATACTACGAGTGTAAGGGTTTTAGTGATAGTATCAAAACGTTTCATGAACCAGATGGCTGGGTTCAAAGTTATCTTAAGATTTTCTAAAACCAGACAGGGATCGCTCACAACTTGACGGAGTGTGAATGACAAACCGAAAAAGTGGTGGTAAATAAAGTGATGAATGATCATAAAATAAGTGTGTGCTCCCTGATACCAGGGTAGCTATATGCCATCGATGTCAATATTAAACAATATCGGCACTTTCGCACTTGATGTGTTTGAAGCAACAGTCAAGTAACAAATGCTGTCACAATACTTTCTGTAAACTCCAATCACCACCTACATATTTACTGATCTCGTTACCCATAAATAAGCCACAGAAAAGCCTGCGCCAGATAATTTAGCTAATTTTTGTTAATTATATTATACATTTTGTTTATAACACCTTTTTCTACTTTTTCCCTCTTCTGTTCTGAACGTGTTTAAAACACGAATATTTTTCATTCGTGATTTTTTCCACACTTCAGCATGATATTATTTTTATAAATTCCAACTAAAATTTAGCCTGAACTCAGGCGTTTTCCTTTTTGTGTGAAATCTCATTAAATTATTTCATTAATCAATTACACCGCCCTCAGGGAATTCATGCTAGGGGTAATTAAGCGATCAACACAGATCCAGGATTCAGTTCTACGAAAACGTCTCAATTTATTCATTCAAGAATCCGGTCCGACAGGGTTTTCCCCCCTGGAGATTGGAGAATGGGGCTGACTCCCAGTTTCACAAACAGCGTCTTTTTGGATGCAAACCCAGTGCGAGCAAATTCCACAAGAACCGTTCAACCTTATAGACATTCAACGGATGGAAAAGAAAAGACGCACACAAACACAACCGAAAAGTTTCGACCAAAGTCTTTAACAACACAAAACGTGACTGAAAAAGGGACAAGAAAACAGAGCTAATAAAAAAAAAATAAAAAAAATAAAAACAAGGTCGAGATGTCATTTTATGTTATACTAGCTGTACCCGGCCACGCGTTGCTGTGGCATAGTTTGGCTAAATGGAAATGAAAGAAAATAGAAATCGCACGTGTCTAATACAATCATTGTCTGCTCAGATATAGAGATAGTCTTTGATCCGCCCCCCCCCCACCACCACCACAACTAAATCCACCTACTACTCTCTCCCTCATCAAAGATTTTTGGAAAAGAAAGACAATGAAAATCGCACGTGTCTAATATAGTTAATGTCGCAATCATTGTCTGCACAGATATAGAGATAGTCCTTAGCACCTTATAATTGTGTCTTTATATTAGTGGTCGTTTAAATGGTGTTATTAGCACGGTAACAAAAGTGGTTATTTGGTTATCACATGCTAAAACTGTTTGTATTTTTATAGGGGACGGAAGTAAAGTTACAACTGTACGTGTGAATAACAAAGTAAGCCGTAAAAAATAGAAAAGCGGAGGTAGCGTTAGTAAAATATAAACAAATTAGGTAATGAGAACTTGAAAATCACGTGTAAAGATCTTTAAGTTCTCTTAAATTTAAGTCATTACCCCCTCCCCTCTTCCACCGACTACTGCTCTCTCCCTCTTCAAAGGATTTGAAAATCACTACCTGGCGATATTTTTTGTTGTTGCTGTAACTGACATTGACATCCCTGTCCATCTGGACTAAAATAGGGAGCAGGAATTGTAATAGGTAGTGAATGGGGCTAGTGTAATATTTACCACATCATCCTTTAAGTACCAGTACAACTACTAAAATAATGTCACTGCTATCTGTGTTACCATCGGAGTAGACAGAGAGTCGTGAGCCAGAAGATTTGGTTCCGCATGACTAGTGCTGTCGCCACAGACTGGTCAGGTTAGGATGTATAATTTCACTTGCCGACAGTTACCGGCGGTCTTCACATGAGAGCACTATGGTCTAACAGCCCAACCACAACTATTACTGCTGCTGCTACTTTAAGTGGGTAAAGCAGTTACTGTGACTTAAAGCTCTCTCAGTTAATAGTCCCCCCCCCCCTCCCCCAAATTCACCGTCACCCCCCCCCCCCCCCCCCCCCCCCCCCCCCCCACTCTTTCCCTCATTGAAGTAGTTAGGAGGAAAAAAAAACTTGAAAAGCAAATGAACACAGGAAAAAACACCATAATTAGGAAATGAACGCCATGGTAAACAGCACAGCTTAAAACTCCAACGCAGATGAAATAACTAAATCTAAATGAAAATAAATGAAAATCGATGAAATTTCAGCGTAACCATGCAATCGGAAAGTTTAAAAATGCAATCATAAGTATGCGAAATAGTCAAATTTAATTATCAAATGGTTTACCCATTTCCTTTTTTTTTTTTAAATATTAAGGCAACATGGATAGTGCTGTCACCACAACAGAGCAAATAAGGATATTATTTTAGTCCGGGGTAAAAAAAAAAATTTAACTGCTGCGGATTCGAACCCAGGTCTCCCGCACAGGAACCCAGTGTTTTAACCATTCGACCAAGCAGCCACTTAATCGGATCAACGAAAAGAGAACTTAACTATTAAAGATGTGTGTCCCTACTACTGTGTCGCGATTAAAACACAATTCAAAACCGCAGGCAATTGTTTTCTCGTAGACAGATACTCCAGATATATTAATGAAACGGCACAACAATAGAAATCGCACGTGTCTAACACGGTTAATAAAGTTAATGTCGCAGTCACTGCCTGCGCCGACGTCCAGATAATCCTTGATTGCCCCCCCCCCCCTTCTTCCCCCAATCGAAGGTTGTTTGAAAAAAAACAGAAAATAAAAATCGTGTTTAATATGGTTATTGTGGCAAATATAGAGATAGTCTTGTTTGCTGTACCACGACCTACTCTATGTATTAGAGAAGGCGTTGGCTGCATGTAACTCGCCGGCGAATGGTAACTACGGCGCATGCGCAATTACTAACGTGGCTATAATTAAAAATCACTAAAGGTATAAATATTAGTTTCGGATATTATGGCATAAATTGTGGTCATCTATCTCTAACAGTGACAGGTTGAATTTCAAACCACGATGGTTCAAAATCCGGTATCAAAACAAACATATCCTGAAAATTTCAGCTAAATCGGTTCAGTAGTTTCCGAGTCTATAGGGGGCAAACAAACACACAAACATTGATTTATATATATATAGATTTAACATTTCTTGCAATCAACTGGACTAGAGTCATCCCTGTTTACGTCATCACTTTAAAGTTTATGTTCAGTAGCTTGACACTGCCTACTAAACGGTCGGCTGTCCATACCACGGTCAACCCCAAAACAAAGCGGTCTGAAACCAAATCGCCCGCAGCTGGGCTCGAACACGACAACCTGAAAAATTAGTGTGAATTATTCCTAACAGGAGAAAAGGCTGATCTTGTTACAACTGGGACACGCCACTCACCTCCAAATCCCGGCCGCAGCCTTTTGTCGTAGCCTTCGAGCAGGGCATCTAGAACATGGGACATGTTGATCTTGGAGGCTTCGCTGCTCACAGTCATTGCGCTGCTCACGCTGCCACACAAAAATTAAGGTCAGTAAGTCGCGCTGTTCTAATCTCAATCCATCAAATTATTAAATAGATTAACACAATTACCTCGAGAATCGCCGTGGTGTAGGGGCTAAACGCTCGCCTTCGGATTCGAAGGTCGTGGTTTCAGATGCTGACAGCGCCGGGCTTTTTCCCCCCAGAAATGACCTTGGCTCACAGGTAGACCCAGCTTTAAATGGGTAGCAGGTGAATTCCTGGGAGGGAAAGGCGGTAGGCGTGATGTTGACTACATCCCTCACCGAGTGCCGATTGGTCTATAAAATATAGGTCTAGTCCCATGCCCAATACGTCTGAAGACTTGGACAAGTTTAGCATTTTTGTCCCCCATCACCACATCTGGGAACGCCCGCCTGCAGATCAGAAGGTCCTGGGTTTGCGTCCTGACGCAGCCGGACTTTTTTCAAAAATGACTTTGACTCCCAGGTCGACCCAGCTTTGAGTGGGTACCTGGTGTAGTCATGGGAAGTAAAGACGGCAGGTGTGATGCTGACTACATCACCCACAAAGTGCAGATTGGTCTATAAACATATAGGTCTAACCCTATATATAATTCCAATACGCTTAAAGGCATGGAAAAGGGGACCTTTACTTTATACTTACCACATCTTATTCTACGTTCCTTCTTATCCACATTCTTATTCTACGCCTTAGAACGGGACACAATCAACTTCGCAGCCACTTGTACACAAAATTTAAAATCGACGAATCAGCCATGTTCACATGTGGACTGGCACCAGAGACAACAGATCATGTCTTCCAAGACTGTCCCAAACACAAAATATCAAGGCAAAACTTTTGGCCAAGAGAAACATCGGCGCGAGTCAAACTTTTGGGGTCTCTGAGTGAATTACAAAGACAGTGAAGTTCATATTAGAGACAACATTACAGATACCGATAATTTATCTCAAGCGAACGAAAGAAGAAGAGGAAAGGATACTCGATAAGGCTGGTTTTTTTTTTTTTTTCTGCCAGGGGTAAATTAAAATTCTCACCTGCACAGACGAGGCGACAGCTCTAGCAATGCGGCCTTATATCCCCAGGTTCAACATCCCCTCCCTCCCCTCCTTTGCCTGCACCGCAAAAGTGGTACAATAAAGGAAGTAATTGGCAGAATGTAGGCATGCAAGTAGCCGAGTAGTTGAACAGAAAGGAGGTAAAACGACTCTTGGCAGACAGGTAGGCAGTTAGACAGACTGACAAGCAGGTAAACAACACAGACACGAATGATCAACAATTCGACAAATACCTTAGACTCAGCAATGGCATCCATACAGAAAGCACAGCCAGTAATCCAAACAGTCTTGAGTTATCCATTAGCTGTTTTAGTCACTCCTACCCTACACAAATACATTACAATCAGTTGACCTCTGGGGAATCCCCTCTCTTAAACATGTGATCTATCAAGAAATCTATCCCTATGCGACGGCTACAGGGATAACCAAGTCACGTTAATGCCTTGTTCATCATTATAATCGTAAAATGAGAACATCATCCTTTGTGTACCGTTAGACGTCACATAGGGCGCGAATTCAATTCCCCCACTCCACTTTATTGCATGCAACTCTCTCAGTTTCGGATATGGAGTTTAGCCTGGTATTTCTAGCCTCACGTTATAAAGTTCTTCTTAAAGTGTCCCTAGGACGTCCTCCTTTTTCTCAGACCGCTTATTGACTACTTTTTAAATGCTAGTAAAACGAGATAGTTGTCTTAAAAACGAGATAAGTAGAAGAAATTCTCCAGAAAGAGAATTAGTTGTAATATATCTTCTTCTTCTTCGCGTTTACCAGCTGTACACTCTGGCAGAAAGTTCTGGTTGTTCGTCCACACCTGGACTGCAGTCCTGCTCCAGAACCTGGGTGTTGCGTGTGCATCAGTTTTAAAGATCTGATTCACTTTCACTGCAGACTGTTTGTTCCTTGCCTCTCAGGCAGATGCACTCCGACTTCAAAGGAAGCTACCAATTAGTCGACTCTTACGACATGCTTTTTGATAGGCAGTGGGTCTATTCTTGTTTTCCCCCCACAATGGGATCCCGGATCCCACACAGGGAAGTTGTAATATATGATTTTGTAAATATTACGAGATGTGGTCCCAAACTTTTCCACAGTAACACTCTCATGTCATTGTTTGAGAGCCACAAGAACAGTCTTTTTCTAAACAAGCGACTGTGGGAATCAAACTCTGGCAAACGCCGAGAATTGCATTGTGAAACCCGTTCACTGAACGCCAGATCTTCAAACCACAGAGACTACTAAACGAGTAACTTCTACGTCTTCTCGGCGTTCACCTGCTGTAAACTCCTAGCGAAAGTTCTAGTTGTTGTCCACTTCTGGAATTTGGTCTTCTTCTAGAACTTAAGTTTTGTGTACACATCTGTTTTACAGATCCGGGTTATCTGCATAGAGACCGCTGATTCCTCGTCTTTTCGAACAGATGCACTCCGACTTCGAAGGAAATTCCCATAATTAGTCGCCATGTAGGACATGCTTGTCAGGTAGGCTGTGGGTCTATTCTTTGTTCCCCTTACCCCTTCCCCAACCAGAATGGATAGCCGGAATTCACACTGGAAACATGGGTAACACAAACACTTCAATGTCCTGTTTACCACTATAATCGTAAAACGAGACTACTTTTTCTTCAGCTGAGTTCAAGCTTAAAGGCTGGTTGTGATGTGGTTTATAGCTAGGCTGTGATATCAGCCCTTTGGACCCAAAACATCTCATTTTATCAAATCTGTGATTAGTCGCCTTTTACATCAAGGAACAAGGGTCTATTTTCTTCCCCAAAGTGAGATTTTGGAACGCAAGGGTGGTAAAACGAAATAGTAAATAGACTTCTCAATGAGAAAACTCCGCGTCGACGTGGATTTGAATTCTAGACCCTCGGGCTTTTTAGTCAAAAATGCAATCCCTGATGTCATTTGTAAACTGAAGAAAGACGAAGCAAGCAAAAGAAAAAAAATGGCTGATCAACCATTGGTGTCAACAGTTATGCGCAAAGAAAACAGCGATATATTGGACGCATCGTGTGGAGAAGTCAACAGAAATTTTTTTTAAAGGCACTGGAATAAGAAACAAATGTTCTGCGGAAGCTTAGAAACGAGAATGTCCAAGAGTAACCATTCGACTGATGTTGAAGAGAGAGGTCAAAGGTGCCTGACTAAATTTCATTACTGATACTAAACAGGCTGCACAGGACAGAGTGTAATGGAAGAACATGCTGCGAGTCCAACTATACATTTAAATGGCGTGGCGATGATGATGATGAGGGGATGGTGATGATGTGGGAAAATGCGGGGAGGGAGGGGGGGGGGGGCTAGGGGGGGGGGGGGGGGGTCGGAAAGGACGACCAATAATAAATATCTCCAGCGTGCCATAAACACACTTATTACATTTTCAGTTGCTACACAAATGATCCTAGTAAGCAGAACTCAATAAAATATTGTCGACAAAAATGTTCAGTGCAAATCTTTGTCCCCGCGTCGGACGAATTTTTCGCTATTTTGAAGCCCCGCTTAGGAACCCTAAAATCACCAAATGGTTGAACGGGGTTTCTGAGACCTCTCCACAAGGTTATCCTCGTCCGAATGGTTGCATTTTGTGTCGCCAGGTGTTTATCGCACAGTGTGATGCCAGGGGGTGGGGGAGGGGGGGGGGGGTAAAAAGCCAGTCAACCAATATTCAGTGGAGTTTCCAAATGTAAAGATTTACTTGTGTATGTTTCACATTCATAATCATCGTGATCATCAAATTCCTATAACATCACGTGTCTTTGGATCACCACTTGCTGTTGACTGCCTGGTCAGCCCCGTCCATCTCTGATGGTCAGATTTTGTGGACCAGAAGAGTGGTTGGAAATGGTTGTCCGCGGACCCCGATGATCCGTGTAACAATTTAGATAGTAATATCAATTATAAATTATTTTGATATCGTTAATATCAGTTATTGATCAATTTAGTATCGTAATATCAGTTAAAATAATGTTTATATAGAAATCAAGTTGATATAGCAATATCAGTTATAAAACATTGTGATATCGTAACATCGGAAATTATTTTGAAATCGTAATATCATTTAGAAATAATTTTAAAATAGTAATATCATCGTAAAAGCGGCAAATCTCTTTTGTTTCAATTCGAACATATGACATACACAACGTATGCGGTCCGTGGCAGACATTTGAAAATAAAAGTAATTTCGCAGGCCTTTTCTAACCGGCAACACTGGGCTGGATATTTGCATGTTTGAGACCTGTCCGTTTATCCAGATTATGTATCCAGGTCTTTCTTGTACCTCTTCTCCTGTACAGAGCCAATCATTTCGGGGAGACCGGTAGATCTTATTACATGTCCGTTACATTTAACCGTTCTTCTTTTCGCTGTTGTAAAAGAGATTCATTTTTGTCTTGGTGTTGAGCAATAATATGGCGAACAAGATGAAATTCAGTGGTAACTCGGTATACGTTCGCTTTGGTATACTTACAAGGAGCAGGAAAGAACTACGTACGTATACCTAAGCACCACTGCATAGGGAAAATCTCAACAGAATAACTGCACCACTGTGGGCATCGTCTTTTTTGTTTGGCTAAGCACACACGCAGGTAAAACTTTTAAAATCTTATCAAAATACTTTACTGTTACAGGTGGATGAAACCTATTATAAAATAAATACCTTTTTGTAAGTTGAATCTTTTGTTCTTGTTGTTGTTGTTGAAGAAGAAGAAAACAAATATAAATGATTAACAATTTAGTGTATATATATAACTAACCAGGACTTCAACTAGTCAGAATCAGAACATACCCGTTGCATTCCACACAAACCAACACGCTAATTAGTAGAAATCAAGCACACGCATGTTTATTTTCAATAACTGCACGACATTTTAACTATTTTCCGGTATTTGAGGCAACTAAACGGCGCAAGATTTAATTACAAACTAAATCTGAGATTCTCAGAGACTAAATTATGAACTGGTTGTAAATTCTCCAGTTGCCGGAGAGAGGTTCGGCTGGTTTTATAGTCGATTTGACCGCACTCGGCTCAAAGTTCAGCGGCGAAAAGTTCGAATCTTGCCAAATTCACATCGATTGTGGGAGATTTGAGGGTGGCATGTCAACATTTGGCTTTACGCGTATATGGTGATCCGAAAGTGCCAGATTTAGGAAATGCGATCTGTAAACAGAGCACTTCATTATATAGTTCAAATGCATACATTTAGGTAGCAAATTTATATTATTTTGTCTATGGAATTAAACTACTGGACGTAAATTTGCCTAGAAAAACCACACAACAGCCAGATGCTGTTGGGATGGTTCTGCAACGTCCTGTAAAGGATACGCAACTAACCTAACCTATGGAAACACTAGCAAAACAAACAATATCGTCTGGAAACTCGGTGATCTAAAAACAATGAAATTGATTCTTAGTGTGTAATGAACAAGAAACAGAAAAATACTCACATCCTTTAGGATTTCAACTTAGAAAGGTTTGGGAGGGCCGGGGGTATTATTTAAACTATGAGTGAGGCAATTTTCAAAACAAGATGAATGGTTTGATCACCAGGGCAAGATTTTAATGCACACGGACATGTTTACCTACTTAGTAAAGGCTGTTACAATGAAAATAGACTGCGTTGAGAGCCCCTCCCCCTTCCTTCCCTGTGAATAACCATAACATGTAAATGAAAACGACCCGTTAACTTACTGCCAGTTTCACGAATACATGTAATTGTACAAATTTTGCAAGTAATCGCCCCCCCCCCCCCCTTTCCCCCCCAAAAAAAATTGCATGAATCGCTTGTGAATGCTTCCCTAATTTCTAACACACTCTTTAGGACCAGCTTTTCAAAATTCTTGAGACCATATTCAGTCCAGTTTAACCTAAGCGAAAGCGTACCACCCGCCCCTTTCACCTCCATCCCTCTGGATATGAAACAAAATACGCTCTCTTTTAAGAATAATCCCGATTACATATAGTTTCAGAAACATTACACTGAAAAAGCGTATCTATTCAAAAATAATATTTTAAAAAAACGTATATATTTGATTTCAAGATTAGTAAACGGGGGCATGGTGTCCTCCTCAAGTGCTGGAGGTCCTGGGTTCAGGCCCCGGGGAAGGCTGGGATTTTTTCACGTGGACTTCTAGTAATTTCCTCTAGTCTAAGTGTAGTAAGATCAGACGCCCGTGCGTATTGTTGCGCAAGTAAAAAAATCCCTTGGCAGTAGAAAATCGAAAAGAGTAGCCTAACGGCGCTGCCCGGGCTAAAATTGGAGGTTCAAATCTACCCAAAGTATTTCAGGATCCTCGCCCGTGGTACGGAGTTGTGCCATGATGTTTAACCGTCGTCTAGACGTAAAAATTAGTAACCTCTGAATCCATAATTCATATTCTGCTTGCCATCTGTTTTTATTATTGCCACGGCCTTCTCTATTTATATACAAGTGGACCTGATTATTGCTATTGGCGACACATACTTGCACATTGTTAAAATGCACTTATATTGTCAATCCTGCATCTTTTTATTTCTTTTTTTTTTTTTTAAATTGCCCTTTTTTCTTATTGTAGTTTTTTGATGAAATCCTGTCGCCGCAACGTCCCACATTTATTGCTCTCGTAATTTGTTTGTAGGCATCTCTCCAGGCGATATCCAAGAAAGGTGACTGGATGCACACACCAAATTCTCTCCTCGAGACTCGCTTCATTGCCTCTCTAGAAGGGGTTAGTTAGTTGCGTATCCTTTAAAGGACGTTGCAGAACCAACTCCAACAGCCCCTGGCTGTTGCGTGGTTTTTCTAGGCAAATTTACGTCCAGTTGTTTGCCATTGCTTTCTGGACGATCGGCTTTCTTGATACCACTGTCGAAACCAACGCAAGGCGCATGGCCCGCAGCTGGGATCGAACCTTTCATCCCGGCATTACGAAGCTCTAGAAGGGGACATTGTATTCAGACTAAGGACGGGGCACAACAGACTTCGTCAACATGTTAAAACCTGTGATTGTAGGAAATACGGAGTCGTGTCCCTGCAGCATGGCCACCGAAAATGCTATGCATGTGCTCCAACACTGTCAACTGTATGATGGCTACAGAGGCGCAATCTGGCCTGTTCCACACACAACGAAGACAAAACTGTATGATAAACGAGGAGATGTGGACTGAAAGAAAGCGTTCGTATAGCATACCGGCCGCCTAATATAAGTATCAGAAGGATCGAAGAAGAAAAAGAAGAAGAACAAGGAGGACGAGGAGGAGGAGTAGTACTTTTACTCCACCCGGATATCTCACAAGCGATAAAAACCCGATAACACAAAATGCCACCATGCGGGTGAGGATCACCCGTGGAGAGGTTCAAGAAACAGCGTTCAGCCATTAGACCATATTTATGGTCGGGCTATCTTGCGGCCCCTGGCAGATAACGAAAACTTGCATCTGACAAGAAGATGACTAGGTTACAAAAGGAGGCGGAGAGTGTTATACTGTTTTATAGGAACCTCCCCTTCATAGCAGAAAGCCTAAGCAGCATTGTAAAGACCTTGTATTCCCAGGACTAGTTGTTACCAAAGCGCTCCTTCGCCCGACGCGGCCGGTGCAATGAATTCGTAATTTTGTAAAGCCAACGTATATTATCTGTTTTAAATTTTTACATACCCTACCCCCCTCCCCGCCCCTTCCGCATCCCAGTTCAACGCTTTTCATCCATATATTGATTTAAGTAAAGAACAAGATGGGGAAATGTCTACGAAATCTAACATACATTGAAAACAAATAGGTTAGTTGCGTATCCTTTATAGGACGTTGCAGAACCAACCCCAGCAGCCCCTGGCTGTTTGGTTTCTCTAGGCAAATTTACGTCCAGTAGTTTGCCATTGCTTTCTGGACGGTCGCTCCCCTGATACCACTGTCGAAACCAACGCAAGGTGCATGGCCAGCAGCTGGGATCGAACCCGGCACCCCGGCATTACGATGCATTCGCATCGACTAAGCCACAGAGCCGACTATGAAAACAAATACCAAAACGAATTCCATACACTTCTCCCAGAAAGAGAAGTTAACCATAACAGACAGCAGTGTCTTCCCCTTGTCCGCCTCCTTCCCCCTTTCTAACAGCATTGAGTTTCACAAAATAATTATTGCTCAGGAAGTTAGCAAAGTGTTGTGGCAAAGTTTCCTTAAAACTATTGATGTTTTCCTGGTTGTTTCCTCGTATGGTAAGTTACTCTTGGGGAAAGTAGGGGCGCCGCCTTAATGAAAGCACGGCAAAGTTTTTTTTTTTTTTATGTGCCGGAGGGCAAGTGAATATAACATGCTTGGAATAATATGAAATATATAATTAAAAAAAAAAAAAACAACAACTGAGAAAGCAAACATATACATGTTTTCGAAAGGTTTAGGGTTCACTTAGCCGCCCCC
Source organism: Candidula unifasciata (assembly GCA_905116865.2). Lineage (NCBI taxonomy): Eukaryota > Metazoa > Mollusca > Gastropoda > Stylommatophora > Geomitridae > Candidula > Candidula unifasciata. The sequence goes on along the minus strand of CAJHNH020003580.1, from coordinate 750,471 downwards.
CCCCCTCTCGCCCTTGCAGAATTTCTAGGTGGGCCTTTGCCAACACCCCTTCCCCCAAAACAGATTAAGTGTCGGGCGCCAAGACACATGATTCCCTAGGTTCTGACGTCTTTCTTCTTCCTCTGCCTTTCTAGCCTCCCCCCCCCCCACACACACACACACACGCTCGCAGGCACGCACACACACACACACACACACACACACACACACACACGCGCGCGCGCGCGCGCCAATGGAGCTCTGTCCCTCAACCAACTCACGCCAAGTCATTCTATCTATCACTGTCGCATGCAGCTCTCTCACTATCCTCACCGAATTTTTAAATTTACTCTCTATCTCCCATCTCCGGGTAGTTTTTGTTTTTGGTCTGCCTTTATTTCTGTTCCTGTGGGTTCCAGTGCAAAGACATTCTAGTTATATTGTTCACATGTTTTCTCAACGTGTGTCCTATCCAATGCCAGAATCTTTTCTTCACCTCTTGAACTTGTTTAGTTCTCTCCCAAAGCTCTACATTAGTGATTCTATCATACCATCAAATTCCCTCTATTCTACGCAGGCGCCAGTTAATGAAATAATGTAGTTTATAAGTAATTGCCTTAGTTGCTCTCCATTGTTTCTGCTCAATACAGCAGTAAAGATTTGTTAGTATCAGTTTTAATTTACTTTCAATCTGGCTTGACCTGCACAAATTCCCTAGTGCTACGACAGCTCCACTTGCCTTTTGTTTTCTGAAGTCACCACTACAAAAATGCATTAGGAGGGGAAGAAAAAAAGGGGACGGGGGTGTTGGAAGAGGGGCGCAGACCTGAATGCACGAGTATAAGGCACTTCTCAAAGATACGGCACATTTATATTTTCTTCATGTCCTGACTTCAGATGTAGCTTTATAAACCATATTTAAAGTTTCTATGTGTGAAAATCTAGTTTATGAACGACAACCAGGGGCACCCCTTCCCCACCCCGGCTCTGTTTAACGAGGGCTAATGCTTTCCTAAATTATTTTTTTTTAAATGTGAAGATGCCCCTTCACTTATGTATATAATTTTTATTTTTTAAATTTTTTTACTTTGTTGTTGAAAGTTTTCCTTCATACATTTATTATTATTTCAAATACATTATTCCCCGTGTGGGTCCCTGGGCCCCATTGTGGGGAAAGCCAGAATAGACCCACCACTTCTCCAACAAGCATGTCATAAGAGTCAACTAATTGGGGGCTTCCTTTAAAGTCAGAGTGCATCTGCCTGAGAGGCAAGGAACCAACAGTCTGCATACAAATGTGAGATCTGTAAAATACATGTGCACGCAACATTCAACTTCTGGAACAAGTCTAAAGTTCAGAGGTGGATGAAAAGCCAGAACTTTCTGCCGGAGTTTACAGCCGGTGAACATGAAGAAGAAGAACTATTTGGAGTTACTTTTACTCTTCTCTCTGCTCTGTTTTTTTCTCTTTCTGTGTCTTATTTTGCTTCAAAAGTCTGTTTCATGGCACACAAAGTCTGTTTCAGGGCATACAAAGTCTGTTTCAGGGCACACAAAGTTTGTTTCAGGGCATACAAAGTCTGTTTCAGGGCACACAAAGTCTGTTTCAGGGCATACAAAGTCTGTTTCAGAGCACACAAGGTCTGTTTCAGAGCACACAAGGTCTGTTTCTGGGCATACAAAGTCTGTTTCAGAGCACACAAAGTCTGTTTCAAGGCATACAAAGTCTGTTTCAGGGCACACAAAGTCTGTTTCAGGGCATACAAAGTCTGTTTCAGGGCATACAAAGTCTGTTTCAGAGCAAACAATGTCTGTTTCAGAGCACACAAAGTCTGTTTCAGGGCACACAAGGTCTGTTTCAGAGCACACACAGTCTGTTTCTGGGCATACAAAGTCTGTTTCAGGGCAAGAGGGTCCACTTTATTTTACTGGAATTTTTTTAAATTAAACATTTGGGTTAAATTTGTGGTACTCCGGACACGTCCTCGAGTGCTTAGATTCTCTTCTCAACAAATACTATGACTAATAGTGCCAGTCCCATGCTGGTTGGCAAGCTCTCACATTTGATGTGCCTCTCATTTCTGACTGTGCCGATCTTTAAACTCACTCTTTTCTCACATTTTTTTGTTTTTAATTCTCAAATCTCTCACCCAAAATGGCACAGTTTATTTTCCCTCAAAACTCTCATTCTCTCTCTTTTTTTAAAAAAATCTTCTCTCAAATTTCTCATTTTCTTTAATGTAAAATCTCACAAACTCTTTTCTCTCATCTCTCAGATTTCTTTTTCTCTTTTATGTCAAATCTCACACATTCATTTCTCTCATTCTCTTTAGTCTCATATCTCACATTCTCTCACATCTTTCATTCTCTTTACACATAAATTCTCTTACTCTCTGTACTTCCAAATCCCCCATTCTCTTTTCTCCCAAATCCTTTGCTTTGGCGATAACTTCCAGGGATATCAGAAACACCTGTATCTGTGAACCAAGCGATGGAGTCTGAAACAGACTCACAATCTTTAAAGCATGTGGGAACCACCTTGGTGTGGCGGCTAGCAGCTGGACTTGGGCCTGAAGACTGTAGGTTCAAATCCACATTGAGCCTGATTTTTTTTTTTCTGATAAAAATATGACCTTAGCTTTTAGGCTGTCCCAGCCTAAAATCAGTACCAGGTAAAATCCTGGAAAGTAAAGGCAGCCGGAAGGATGTTAATCACAGTGCCGAATGGTTCTATAAAATATAGGTCTAGCACAATATGCCCAATGTGCCTGATGGTGTGGAAAAGAGTTCTTTACTTTACTTTGGAGCATGTGGTAAACAGCTTTCCCACTTCACCATGGAGACTCCAAAGAACTGACAAAAACACCAATACATAAACACATTTATTGTTTCGCTGCTGTATAAAAAGAAACAATCATAAATTTTTAAAGCAGAATTTGAACAGAAATTTGTGTTTATTTACAGGTAATAAAAGCCTGGACGGCAGGCTTACCTGCGATGCATATTGGTGAATAAGGCAAAATCAAGCACCAGGTAGTACAGTTCATCTTTGTATATTATATGATACACCCTTTCTTTAATATGTACAGATGATTAATGCAGAAGAAGAAGAATATGTACAAATGATGCTGACCTATGGAGCTTCAGTTAAAAAATGAATATGTAGTAAAGCCTCGACAAGATGAACTCCAAGAAGTCAGCATCGCACTGGCCACTTTTACTTCCCAGACTTTACCTGGTACCCATTTAAGGCTGGGTCATCCTGGGAGCCGTGGTCCTCTTTGAAAGAAAAAAATCCTGGACCTGAACCCTTGACCTTCAGATCCTCAGACGAGTGTCTAGCCACTACACCAGGGAAAATAGGAAAGGTCAGCGTCACAGGACATTGCAGAACCAACCCCAGCAGCCCCTGGCTGTTGTGTGGTTTCTCTAGGCAAATTTAAGTCCAGTAGTTTGCCATTGCTTTCTGGACGGTCAGCTCCTTGATACCACTGTCGAAACCAACGCGAGGTGCATAGCCCCCAGCTGGGATCGAACCCGTCACCCCAGCATTACGAAGCGTTCACATCGACTTAGCCCCAGAGCCTATCCTAGGAAAGTGAGCTCAAAAGTTACCAGTAATCAAGTTTGAGGAAGTTTAAAAGAGACACTGAGACAGAAGTGGTTAAACTAATAATTCCCACACAAAGGGTTAATATAACTGTCTGTGACTGAAATCCAGAACATCGTACTATCTTTAGAAACACCAAGAAACATAATAAATTCTTGGTTACTGAAAGAGATGAACCTGATATTCCCTTTGAATTTATTTTCAACAGTAACCGGCAAAGGTCATAATACAATGTTTTCTCTCTGTTTCTTCTAAGGATCTTGATTTTTGCTAAAAAGGACACCGTAGGGCTTATTTTCAAGTAATGTCTGATTCTCTTCATGTACAAAAAATCTTCATTTATTCAAGTATAAAAGTCTACATGTGGCATATAACACACACACAAAAAGCTTAAGTGCAGCTGGCAATGAAGAAACATTCTGCAAGACACACATTCAAATTTCAACACAATTTATAAACAAAATAAAACATTTTGTAATGCCATGTCTTGGTTAGAATATAGTACGAGTATATTCTACGGAAAACCATGTGATATGAAAGAGAAAATCCATTTTCACATTTCTCAGTAATTTCAGGGACTACTCCGCATGTGAAAGATATTTCTTAATTCTTCTAGTCCTAGTTTCCAATTATACATTCACGGATGTGGGTTCTGGGGTCCCATTTGGGGCAGGGTGGGTGGAGGGGGGGGGGAGACCCACTGCCGCCTAACAAGCATGTCACAAATAGCGACTAATTAGGGGTTGGCAGAAATTGAATGAATGTTCTAGGCTGAAAGAGCTAGTTGTAAAGCACAATACAGCATGCATTCCATCCTTTCAAGGGTGAATGAAGAAGAAAAAGAAGAATGAGAATAATAATCAGAAATGATATACCACTCAGTGGAAAATGTGGCAATAAAGAATTCATCAGTAATTAAAAACAAAGAGAAACAGATGCTTCCAGTGTTTGTTGTGTATCATTCTGGAATCTACAATGTATCCATTATAAAGCTTAGATTTTTGCATACACAGGTGGATAATCCAATGTCCTCCGAGCATTTTGTTGACTGGGTCAGTTATCTGTTTTATATGAATACTAAAATAACAGTTATATTAGTCATCTCTATTTCTTTGTTGGTGCCGGTGTTGGAAATTTTGCAGTCACAAAAACCACCAGATTCTCTGTGATCTTGTGAAGTTCATTTTTCTCATTATTTTCCCATAGCACAATAATTCTATTTAGTTTTTCCACAGCTCAGCTACTTCCGTTTTTTTTTTTCTTCAATTCACAGCACAATTATTCCATTTGGTTTTGTTTTACATTCCCAGCCCATCGTGCAATTAATACATTTTTTCCCCACAGCACAATTATTCCATTTGGTTTTTTTCCACAGCACAATTATTCCATTTTTTTTTCCCTTAGCGCAGTTACTTCATTTTATTTTTTCTTAGCCATCATGCCACTTTTTTTTTTTTTTTACCCCATAGCACAACTATACCACTCTGTTTTTTCATTGCAAGACCAAGCCCCATATTTATAACTTTAAACCTTTTGTACATAACACAGGATACCTCTGTCTAAGTGTCTCTAAATTGCCTGCACATGTCTGGCAGGAGCTCACACCCCAACAAACTGAGAACCATTGTTCTGGACATAGGAATGTCTCAACAAATGAAGTAAGATTAAAGTGCCTACAGTAACAATTAAAGTAACTTTTTTTAATAAAAAAAATGGGTGGGGGGGGGGGGGGGGGGGGAGACCAGTGTAACTATAGTAACAATTGCAATTTTTAAAAGGAAAAAAATGTAAAAGACAAAATCAGGAATAAGGTCATATGAGATAAAGTCAGCACAGAACCAATTCTAAATTACACACAAAGACAGCAAATCAAATGGTTTGCCCACTTGGAAAAAATGCCTTCTGCTGCTATACCATGCACAGCATACACCCGAAGAGAAGGACATAGAGCAAGAGACGGATCAAGAACAAGAAGGGAAGATAACAAAGAAAGTCTACAGCACCACTTTGCGTCTATGGTCGAAGCAGCCAGAACAGCAGGAAGCAAGACCTTATATTTACCTCGACACCCGAAGAATACTGGCCACCTGTTGGTATTCTATGCAAGCTTTCTTGCTTGTTCACTCTGACTTCTTCTACCTGGAGTTACTGATACCCTGCTGGCATTTAACAGATTAACACAATTTCAAACACAGTCATGACCTGTCTGGCAAACGGCATTTTCTTGCAAATGGCCTTTTCTGGCACAGTTTGGGAGAACCTAACAATGATGACAATCGAACATCTGGCCTACATTACAATGAAACATATGAAAATCATAACAATAAAACATCTTGCAATCATGACAATCAAATATTGACCAATCATGACAATTAAACATCTAGAAATCATGACAATCAAACCTCTGGCAACCATAAATAAAACATCTGGCTTTCATGGCAATCAAACATCTGGCTTTCATGGCAATCAACCATCTGGAAAGAATAACAATCAAACATTCGTCAATCACAACAAATAAACATGTGACCATCCTACAAATGGCAATCAATACAATCAAACATATGGCAATCATGACAATCAACTTTACACAATCACAACTGACAACAACAATCAAACGTTGGGCAATCATGACAATAAAAAATGAGGGGGCTGCATTGTCTCGAGGTATGGTGTCCGCCTTGTGTGCTATAGGTTCCAGGTTCAAGTTCTGGTGAGGGCTGGGATTTTTTCACATGAACTTCTAGTAATTTCCCCTAATCTCTGGGTAGTGAGATCAGATGCCCGTGTGTACTGTTGCGCATGTAAACAAATCCCTTGGCAGTTGAAAATCGAAAAGAGTAGCCTAACTGCGCTGCCTGGGCAACATTTGAAGTTACAAATCTACCCAAAATATTTCAGGATTTTCTCCGGTGCTACAAGGCCTGAGCACTGGGCTGAGCTACTTCAGGCTCAGACTTGAGTTAGAAGTAGAACAGAGCACTTATGGGTTACTACCCGTGTGCCATGATGTTGATCTGTTGTTTAAACCTCAAACAATTAAAAAGTGGAAAATTATGACAATCAAACATCTGGCAATCATAGCAATCAAATATCTGGCAGTAATGACAATCAAACATTTATCACAACCATTAAACATATGGCAACAATAACATTCAAACATAGTAGTCCAAACAATCAAACACTGGATAATCACAACAGTCAAACATTGGGGAATCACTACTATCAAAAGTTAAACAATCATGGCAATCAAACATCTGGCAATCAAACAAAGTACTGCCTCTCAAACATCTAGTCATGGCAACTATATTACAACCACAGCAATCAAGCTTGTGACAATCAAACTTTGGCAGTCATGAGTGACAATTAAACATAGGGCAATCACAACAATCAAATAGTGGGCAAACATGACAAAGAGGGGACAATTATGAAAATCTAACATCTGACCTCAATCCCAATAAAACATTTGGCAAAAATTTTATGCACACATTTGAAAATCCCAACAAAATGAAACAACGAGCAACCACGACAAACATCTGACAATCATCACAATCAAACATCTTCAATTATGACATTTAAACATCTGGCAATCATGACAATCATCACAATCTAACATCAAGCAATCATGACAATAAAACATTTGGCAATCATGGCAATAAAACATTCAGCAATTATGCCAATAAAACATCTGACAATGACAATCAAACTGTGGGCAATCATAACAATCACGACAACCAAATATCAATCAATCACAAAAGGCACTGCCATGCTGTAATGAAGATATTCTTATCTTGGCTATGCTCAATTCAGAAAACTGTACAATTATGTTACACGTCTCATGTCTAGAACAAGACCTAACTTAGTCTTGGTCTGTTTATCCCAGTCTCTGTCTGTGTTCTAGTCTAAGTCTGTCTCAGCCTGTCTCAGTCTACGTCTGTCTCAGTTGTTGTGTCTGTCTTGGTCTAGATCCATTTCTGTCCTAACCTGTCTCTGTCTATTTTTGTCTGTCTTAGCCTCTCGTGTAGATTTTAATAAATGCAATAAAATATGTAAATAATTTAAGAAAGATATCACTTACACTGATTTTACAGGTGAATGCAGTTCTCTGGACAAATGTTACCGTGTTAAATTATAGAGCTTCACATATATGTTGGTATTATGAACTGGGGTAACTCGTTGCTTTGTTTTCTATGTTCCCTTGTTGGTTTCATTGCTTCTTATGGTGCTGCAATTTATCACATTGACTACTTTGTCATGCTGGCTCCATGTTGTCATGTTGGCTCATTTTTGTCATTTATGGCTCAGATTTGTCATGGTGACTCTTTTGTCCCTCCAGTTGATGACATTGTTTCTTGTGCTAGCTGTTATCCATATTGATTTACAATGTTTCCATGCTGACATGTCAGCTATTACAGAGAAACACACAACTGGTTGCTCCACAAACAATGCTATAATTCAATTTTTTTATAAACACATTTGGAACTTCTCTATGTTACAAACGTACAAAATATTAAATATTATGTTCAGTGCAGCAGTGCAATAGATTGGTTTCAATGCTGAAGTATGGAATCAATGTGACTCCAATAATTCATGTCACACAATTGGAAAACAAAATGTTAATCACTCGCAGAATTATAAACTAGAAAATGATGTCCCTTGATTCAGCTGAAACATCTTCCATAAACGGCATCAGTAGTGATGGCAAAGAATGCATGGAACTTGCCATCCACAGACCTAATTTAAACTTTGTGTGTGTGTGGGCATAAATTTCAAGTATAACTTTTATTACACTGCAGATTAATTAAGCACTAGATTCAAATCTGGACTTGGAGAACAAGGCTGATCTTTCAGGTTCCATTTGTGGATCATAATCTGTATATCCAGGACGGATAGTTAACACATCATCTTCTTCACCTGCCACCTCTGGATATGGTGGAAGCAAAAAGTCCTCCTCCACACTATCTGCATGTGATTCACGTAATTCATGTTTTCTACTTCCGAAAGTGGCATTCACATTACTCTGAGGTGCAGAGTTCAACCTGTTAGAGTGTCTGCCAGTCTGACTAACTGGTGGTCTATCTGAGCGATCAAAGTCGACTTCATGAGTTCTACGATAATTTAAAGGCAACTCCTCTGACGTCTGCTGTAAATGATTACCATTTCGAAAGGGTCTTTCATATTTTAACATATTATTTCTGTCTGTAGGCCCAGATGGGGGTTGATGGGTAATTTCTGAGCTTGAAGATGGCTGTGATAGAGGAACAGGGTTCCTTCTAGTCAAAGAATGACTCAGCTGCAAGCCTCTGCCTCTTAAAGCTGTTTCAACATCATGCCTGGGATATGTACCATGAGGTGAAAGAATATTTGGGGGAGCTGATCTAGGAGCAAATCTCTCTGTGAAAGTTTCACCACCATATCTGCTGTCAAGTGACCGGGCTTCATGGCTGGAAGGCTGGAAGGTTTCTGCCGGCTGAAGAGGAAGAAAATGTCTTGAGTCCTGTTGTGCATCTGTATTGTTTTTATAAGCCTCACTTGCTGGGCTGGAGAAAGCACTGGCAGATCCTGACCCAAATGTAGGTGTACTCTTCCTGGGATCTGCTGCAATTGGCACTGAACTCCATTTGGGTGCTTGAGACCCACGAGACAGAGACCCACTGTCAGAATCAAAATTGAAAGTGTTTGGGGACTGTCCTCGAAAAGTAACCAGCATGTTTTCCTTTGGAGGAAGCGGTGAAAGTCTTGGGGAGATCCCACTTTTAACAGCAATAGGGGTAGTAGCTTTTGCACGGGCTGTGAATACAAATCGTAAATTGTTGTAGTTGAGACATGAGCATAAATGTATGAAACGGAATGCACAAAAGTTAAAATAACATACCACAGCAGCATACATAACAGAAACAAAAAGTATGCAATTACACTTCAATCAAAAATTTATTTTTCTGTAGATAGCATGATAGACTTTTAGAGATGTCTGTCTGTGACAGTACAACGCATGGGAGTTATGACGGATGTCTGTCAGTGATAGCACAGTTTAAAACAGACTGTGCACAGGCATAAAGGATGTGTGGTGATGTGTGACTCTAAATGTATACTTAAACACAGACTGTGTGTAGGCATGATATAACAGAGACTAACCCTTTGGCAGCAAGTGAACAGTGCAGAGGCACAAATAGATCATCACAGTCTATAGAGCATGGGCCAGTGGGCAATAGTCATGGAATCTGGCTGACACTCAACACTCAGAGGAAAGGCAAGCAGATGGATATACAGTCAGACAGCTACTGGTACTATTACAACTGGAGCTATGTGCTGGCTGCTTAAGACGAGTAATGAGTGATTATGGCAATGGCCTGAGTGCTAGGATTCGATTCTTAAATTTGACTCCTAAAAACAGTCAAGTTTATCATAAGAACTTGCCTGTCAGCATAAATCAGAAAGCGAACACAAGAAGAACATCGACTATATGTAAGTCCTACTTTATATAAGCACTGAAGAGGTCTGAGAAATGCAATTCTGGTCTCAAGAATCTGTGAAGGGCAAAACCCCAACTGCACCACCAATCAGCAGAGAATGATGCACTAAAGACCTGAATGAAGATGCACTAGATGCCAGAGCTGCATCTCGGTACTTCAGAAATTTCTTCTGACAAAATAACAAATTAAAAAACGAACATAATTATGATTAACCCTGACCTTGTTTGGCAGCTGCTGCAGCGTTGTTGATATCGACATCACTTCCTCCCCTCCCGCTGTCACTGGCACTGTCACATGACAAGTCATCACAATTATCCTCAGCTTTCTTCACTACTGGAGAACCGCTTTGTTCCTTAATCAAAGAAAGAAGGAAGAAACCATAGAAACAACAAAACAGTGAGGATGGACGATAGTACAAATATGACAAGGCTGATGAAATCCATAAAGAAACAGAACCTAAAAAAAAAAAACCTTAGAGAGACGCAGGTTTTAATAATCCTACCATCAACAACATAAGTGTTTACAGTACTAGACCTATTTTTCATCGATCTATCAGCACTTAATGGGTCATGTAGTTAACATCATGGCAGCTGCCTTTACTTCCCAGGACTTTGCCCGGTACCCATTTATGGCTGGGTTATCCTGGAAGCCAATGTCGTTTATAAAAAAAAAGTCAGGCTCGGTTCAGATTCGAACCCATGACTTTTGAATCTGCAGGTGAGCATCTAGCCGCTACACCACAGCGGCTCTCTTTTAATAACATAACAATTTTTTAAAATTATATATTTTCAAAACATACTCAATACTCAGCAAGTCCAGAAGAAAAAAGTGTCAACAAACGAAAAACAAAACAAATTCCAATTTAAAAAAATCTACAGAAGTCCACACTTGATTTGTTAGCATAAAGGCATTTCTTTCCTGAAGCCACAATAAAAACAGACCTTCTCTGAAGACATAAAGATACCCTTAGTATGAAGATATCATAAAGTTTTCATAAACATAATGACATAGCTGTCTTAAAAAGTATAAGACATCGATTTTCAAAACATAAAGACACACAACTGTCTTAAAAATTAAAAGATACTGGTCTTTGAAACATAATAACGAACCTGTCTTTAAAAGTATAAGACATCGATCTTCAAAACATAAAGACACACACCTGTCTTAAAAATTAAAAGATACTGGTCTTTGAAACATAAGGACAAACCTGTCTTAAAACTTAAAAGACAGCTGTCTTCAAAACATAAAGACATACCTGTCTTCTCAAGGATCCATATCGGAGACCAGGTGCAAGAATATTTTCCTGTGATCTAAATGTCGAAAACCGATCATCGTCAATCTGGCTAAGATCCAAGTTTTCACTGAAGCCATTCTGATATCCATTTATAGCTATCTCCACAATCTATGGAAGATACAGTTGATCAGATATACTCTATATTCCTAAACTGTTCATAGGTGAAATAATGAAGTTGTAAAGAGAATCTTTGGAAAGACTTTTCTTAATGTGAGTAGGTCTTGCTAGTCACACCTGCCATCATCACTGCACAGTGATTCGCCTGCCTCCCTACAGTCAACAATAACAACGTTCTTCAAACCATGGGCCCTCTGGTGGGCCGCATAAAAGCCCATTTGGGTTGCCAAAAATGTTTTCTTAATCATGTAATGTAGTGGCTCTCAACCAATACATTTCTTCATGTTGTGGTGACCACCCCCCTCGCCCAAACATATTAATTATTTTCGTTGCTTCATAACTTCAATGAATATGTGTTTTGCGGTGGTCTTTGGCCACCCCTGTTAAAGGGTCATTTGACCCACAAAAGGGTCGCGACCGACAGGCTGAGAACTATTGATGTAAAGGGGATAGACCAGGTCAATATTTTTTTAATTTCCAGGATTGCAGTCTGTTGGATTACCGACCCAAATTTGAGAATCAAACAGGTACAAGTCTTCTTCTTCTTCTTCTTCTTCTTTGCATTCACTAGCTGTAAACTCTGGCAGAAAGTTCTGGTTGTTTATTCACTTCTGGACTGCAGTCCAGAACCTGGGTGTTGCGTGTGCATCTATCTGTTTTACAGATCTGACTCATTTGTATGCAGACTGCTGGTTCCTTGCCTCTCAGGCAGATGCACTTCAATTTCAAAGGAAGCTTCCAATTAGTTCACCCTTACAACATACTTTTAAGTAGGCGTGTGTCTATTCTTGTTTTCCCTATAATAGGGCCCCGGAACCCACACGGGGAAAACAGGTACAAGTAATATTCAACATAACAAATCAGCATTTAAAGAAATTAGCTGAAGACTGATAAAATTTTCTCTGAAATGAGGACACTCATAAAGGCAACCTTTTGATTAGTAATTCCTTCTTGAGAACTTACTCCCTCAACACCGGTAGTGGTAAAAGAGGAAGTATGCATACTCATCATGAAATAGAATGGCTGATAAAGTTATCTTCTGAGGTCAGTCTTGTGACCAGACACAAAATCCAATTACCTGAGTCTTGGACATCACTTGAAAAAGAATACCCATGTTTGAGTTATAGAGCTATTAGGCGGTTGGTATTTTCAAAATTTTTTTTTTGGACTTAATTTTTCTGTTGAATTAAGAATCAAAATCACAGCACTCAGAACACTACCATGAGTGCTTCGTCTTCATTTTCAGCAGCAAGCGAAGTGTTCCAATTCTGATGGCACCAGTAATTGTGACCTCGTAATTCTGTGAAAAGACTTTCTCAGTGACATCAGTAAGAAAATCCAAAACAGGAACAGCGAATGAATGTTATTGAGTCTATCAGAATGAAGGCTCCAGCCACCTATACAAGATTTTGTAGCCTCTAAACAGCAGAGGTCCACTTAGCTGAAAACTGTAATTTTATGACATCAGAAGTAACAAATTAACTGACATCTATATCTGATTTTTTGTTATGTGTTTGGTCAGCTGTCAGACAGGCTACAAGATAATTTTCCTTGTTTTGGTGGGCTGTGGGTGTTAAAAGGCTGAGAAACACTGCACTATAACACTATTGTCTGGAAAGATTCTGGACTGATGAAATCCTTCCAACCATTCTGAGATGCAAATATGCTGAAGAATGTGTCAAAGTTACATAGAGGTGTTCTAGGATTACTGGAAATTACACGCAAATTGATGAAAGCAGGTTTAAAAAGTCAATTTACCATATCATCCTGAGATTGTTTTTAAATCTCAATCTGGATGGCAGACCGACAAGGTAGAAACTAGATACCCCATTGAACCTGCAAAGAAGTTATAAGTAGGGCCCCTGCAAGGTTGTGTGGTAGATTTTCTCAGTGTGATACAAGTATTGGAAATATAGCCCCTTAAATGTTCACAAACTGTATTTATTTCACTGCTATGCTGCCCTCTTACAGTGCTGCCTGAGGCAGCCTCCTCTCTTGCTGCCTGATGCAGCCTCCTCTCTATATCATATCAGGGCATGGCCCTGGGAATCAGTAATCAATACACCAGCCAGGTGTAACCTGCATTCCTACACAGGTAGAATCTGACCCCCTTGGTTTCAGAAGTTATCTTAAATAGTAGCAGATATTTTATATACATCGTTATCACGTGCCATGCTGATAAGTACAGGCTGTCATGTGCTGCTATCTCACAAGACCATTAGAATCACAGATCAGGTCAGTGTTCTTGTTTCATGGCAGCGCCCCACCCCACCACCAAATGGCTAAGCCATACATATATTTATTCTTCTGCATTTTCTTGCTCTCTTTCCATTAATATTCTTGCCATTACCAAGTTCTCAAGTACATTCCCTTTCAAATCATGCTTGAAAAACACAGACGGCCTGTGACGTGAGGTATTTTCATGGTGATGTGTGGCATACCAACGATGAAACAGGCCAAGTGGGGTAGAACAGTAGAACTCCAATGCTTTCAAACAGTAGAACAGTAGGAACTCCATCCAATGCTTTCAAACTCAGTTGACAACGAATGGTATGAGTTAAGTTCCAACTGGTGTGTATTGAAATATACACTGGATCAACAGATGAGAAAATGTGTAATTCAATAAACTCCAGACTCATCCAAACACACCAACACAAGCCCGCTCGTACATCAACTGACTTCATAACAAATGATGGGTCGCAGTCCGACCTTGGAAATCCGGACAGTCATATCGATCTCAGTCCGACCTTGGAAGTCCAGATGGTCATCTGGATCTTCTCTTCTGCAGACTGAACAAGGTAATAAAAGTATACCGGCTTCCTGCCGAGCACAATAGACAATCAATATACCATCTATCTGCTGAGGTTTATAGTGGAGTCCCGGGGTAGAGCGTCCTCAAGGATCCAACTTTGATTACCATTCCTTTAGTAGCATCCCAGGGTAAAGCATCCTCAAGGATCCACACCAAGGCCGGACCACACGTCCGCCTTGGTCAAACTTCGACTTTCATCTCCTAGAATACAATCCCTTAACAACATTACATATTGTTTTAACGTCCTATTTGCTCGCTCAGTACTGGTGCGTTCTAGTGCATATCCGCATGCGACAGCTTCTATGTCTCTCTAACCAGTTTCAGCTGATAAGAATGTACTGAGTACTGTGATGTCAGTTCTTATTTTTAACTCAACCTAATCATCATCACCAATTAGCAGGTTTTTTACAGAATATCACAGAGTTCAAGTCATGCCTAAAAGTGTCTCTGTCTCAAGTGAATTCTCCAGCCCTTTGTGCTTATCTAGCTCAAGACTCTTAAATGTCTTGCATCCACCTTTGTGGAGGTTAAACTCTGCTATGTTTTCCGGGGCCTGTACCCCTTGTTACCATACTTTCTAGGCTATTTAATAGGGCCAAAATACCTCAGTTTTTGGAATAGGATGTTGTTTTTGCACCAGTTTTTCAGATCATATAGATTGTCTTTTTTTTAAGGTAACCAGTTTACATTTTTTATCCATTTCGAGGAGGACGGCCAGTCTGATACAATCAACAACAACAAAATTGACAATATACTTTATGTAAGAGTTGCGGATCTTTTTCAAAATGTTCAAAAAAATTAATATCTCAAAATTTGTGGCGGGAAAAGTATTTTTACTGCCTGCATTAAATAAATATTAAAAAAAAAAAAAAATTAGTTACCTCTGCTGATGCTTCAGTGTCTGTGTGTGGTAGCACAACAATGTAAGGCTTGTTAGTTCGAGTCCTGTCTCCAACTTCCTGTTCAACAGTACTACCACTTGCTGCAGCCTGCTTGCCAGGGAAAGATAACCCTGATCCATGAACACCTGGAGCAATGTAGTAGCCTCCCTGTAGTTTGGCAGTTGATGATGTTGAAGCTAGCAACAAGAGAAGACAAATATTAACATCTAAAGCTTTTACAAACTGTGACATGACATTAGTGTGTCCGCTGAGGTAAAGATGGGTTGCACAAACAAAATTTATATTATGTGTACATATCTTTTATACAAGGGGTTACCGTGTGGGTTCTGGAGGCCCTTTTGTAGGGAAAACCAGCAACAGACCTACTAGCTCCCCTACAAGCATGTCAGTCAGAGGAGTCTAACTGCGGGCATCCTTTTAAGTCGGAATACATCTGCCTGAGAGGCAAGGAACCAAGAGTCTGCAGACAAATAAGCCAGATCTGTGAAATGGAATGCAACACTTAGGTTCTGGAACAAGACTAAAGCCAGAATCTGACAAAGCTTCAAGTGTCATACTGTATGGTCCTGCTATACTACAGTCTGACTATATATATATATAAAAGGTACATATTGGCTACAGTCAACCTTAAGATGGGATCGATAAATCCTTCAAAGTCAGAGTGTCTGATAGGCAAGGAAACATCAGACTGCAGGCAATCTTGGGTCAATAAATCCATTAAAGTTAGTGTCTGATAGGCAAGGAAACATCAGACTGCAGGCAATCTTGGGTCAATAAATCCATTAAAGTTAGTGTCTGATAGGCAAGGAAAGATCAGACTGCAGGCAAGCTTGGCTGACTAGTTCTGTAAAACGGACATGCACACACAACTCAGGTCCTAGAATGAAGCTAAAGTCCAGAAATGGACAATCAACCAGGACTTTCTGTCAGAACTTACAGCCAGTAAACAATAACAAACAACAACCTCTGATTTGCTAAAAGGCAGAATCACAGTGTCATTATAAAGTTATGTTTGTCTAAAAATTGATATCAACATGAAAAGTTTGAAAAGCTTTGGTACAGAGAGACCAACAATAAATTAAAATTAAGAACTGTAAAATGGTCTGTACTCTCAATCTGACTGTGTAGCACAACATAATGAAAAATGAAAAAGCAATTAGAAAGTCAAAATTATGCCTCAGAGATGAAGAGATTACACACACACACAAAAGTTCTAATTCAAGCGGGGAAAAAAAAAAACATACAGGTGTTGGAGGGAATAGGAAAATAAAAAGAAAATTTTGAAAATAAATAAAGAAGGGATAAATGAAAGACACTTCTTCTTCTTTTGTGATGGTCCAGGTTTGCCGACGGTTGCAGGTGGGCACAAGGTGCTGCAGGCGAAGTCATATCTCAGGGTAGCTGCAGACACAGACCACCCTCTGCATGAAGCTCAGGGTGCAGTTAAGGGTCAGCGGCTGATAAGAGGAAGGTCATAGATGGCTCATGCAGAAGACACAATTAAACAGGTTTGCATCCTTGAGAACGGAAAGTTCTAGCTGTTCATCCACTGTTGGACTAAAGTCCTGTTCTAGAACCAAAGTCTTGCATACACATCCCTTTTATAAATCTGGCTCACTTGTATGCAGACTGTTAGTTCCTTGCCTCTCTGGCAGATGCACTCTGACTTCGAAGGAAACGCCCAATTAGCTGACTCTTATGACATGTTTGTTAGGGATAAAGTGGGTATATTTGTTTTTCCTAAAATGGGGGTCCGGAATCCACATGAGGAAATCCTTGTAAATAAGAAAAAGCAAAAAACTGTTGTAAATAAGACTGTACCAATAAATTATTTTAAATAATATTGTAATTAATAAATCAACAGCAAAATACAGTTTCCTGACTGATGTGATCATGTTTGTTTTGACAGTATGTGATGGTGCATCTGTCTGATCTACTGGTGCATCTTCCAAGGTCAGTTGATCAGCTCCCTGTGTGGGCTCCGGAGCCCTATTATAGAAAAAACAAGAATAGACCCACTGCCTACCCAAAACCATGTCGTAAGAGTCGACTAATTGGGAGCTTCCTTGGAAGTTGGAGTGCATCTGCCTGAGAGGCAAGGAACCAGGACTGCATACAACGGAGTAGGATCTGTAAAACTGATACACACGCAACACTCAGGCTCTAGAACAGGACTGCAGTCCAAAAGTGGATGAACAACCAGAATTTCCACCAGAGTTTACAGCTGGTGAATGCGAAGAAGAAGAAGAAGCAGTTGATCAGCTTTCTCTTTTCCAGGCACACTGCAGTAGGAGGGTCTCAGCTTGATGCTGAATGTCACATTTAGTCAGCAGTGGCTGTAATACTGGTAGTTTTCCAGAGTGGAGTGCCTGAAATACTGATTTTGCATGTCAGTATTACCACAGGCCGTGAATCAAGATGTGTTAATTTATTTCCCTGTTGTCTTGATCATATGGAGTACTGAATCAAAGCTGTGACAGTAAAATCTTCAGTACAATGTTACTGTGACAGTACAATCCTCGGTACAATGTTACTGTGACAGTACAATCCTCGGTACTATGTTACTGTGACAGTACAATCCTAGGTACAATGTTACTGTGACAGTACAATCCTCGGTACTATGTTACTGTGACAGTACAATCCTCGGTACTATGTTACTGTGACAGTACAATCCTCGGTACAATGTTACTGTGACAGTACAATCCTTGTTAAAATGTTACTGTGACAGTACAATTCTCGGTACTATGTTACTGTGACAGTACAATCCTTGGTACAATGTTCCGGTGACAGTACAATCCTTGGTACAATGTTACTGTGACAGTACAGTCCTCTATACAATGTTGAAGTCCCTAGTAATAATATTTTAAGTGAAACGCTTATTAAAAACCATACTGCAGAGAAAAGTTCAAGTCAGATTAGCAAGGGTTAGACAGTGATACAAGTGGGAGGATAACATCAAGAGATGGACAAACAACATTCTGAGAGTGTACAGCCAGAAGGAGAGACACAGGAGATCAACAATAACCAAACTTCACTGTAGAGATAAGCAAATTTTTAACAAATATTTTACCTGAATTTGGTACATTTCCACTGAACTTTGTCTTGGCTTTGCGTCTCTTGATGCACAACAATACCACAAGAATTATAAGAATAATCAACAGCACAATTCCAGCCCCAGCAAACACAGCTATAAGTGTTATTGGCAACTCTGCCGTGTCCAGAGCAGACGCCAGGGTGGAGTTATCGAAGTAAACCTCAATGTAGAAAGGAATCTGTGTGGCTCTTTGTTGTTTAGGTCCTTGATCGTTTGCCATGATTGTCAGCATGT
Organism: Candidula unifasciata; assembly: GCA_905116865.2. Taxonomy (NCBI): domain Eukaryota; kingdom Metazoa; phylum Mollusca; class Gastropoda; order Stylommatophora; family Geomitridae; genus Candidula; species Candidula unifasciata. Next base: position 731,959 of record CAJHNH020003580.1, on the reverse strand, counting down.
ATGTTCCTGTCTTCCCTCGGGTGAAGCGTTCTTTCACAAAAAGAGCTCCAGACATTGGATCAATCTCAAAAGGAGATGAATTGTTAACTGAACTGATAGAGTAGATAATTTTAGAGTTGAGGCCTGCATCAACATCCAGAGCCTGGACTGTGACAATTTTCTCACTGGGCTGCACCGAGTAGGGAATAAATATCGTGTTATTATCCAGAACTGGAAAAATGAAAAATGGGTCATTGTCATTGGTGTCAATTAGTTTAATTATGACGGTTGAAGATCCAGTAAGTGGTGGCACACCTTTATCCACAGCCAGAGCAACGAGGTGGAACATTTCCCTGTCCTCCCTGTCCAAGACAGAATTAGTTCTGATGACTCCATCATCTGCACTGATAACAAAGTTCTCACTCCAAGGTGTTTTTGAATCTAGAAACCGATATGTGATCTCTTTATTGGTGCCGAGGTCTGTATCCGAGGCTGACAGAACACCCACAAAGCTTCCTACAAACAGCTCCTCCTCGATTTCAAACACATAAACCATATCAGAAAACTCTGGTCGCACATCATTGACATCCAGGAGTTTTACAGTAACCGCGGCAGAGGAAGACAAGGGTGGAGTGCCTTTGTCAGTAGCTATGATCGTGATTACTATCTGATCGGACAGTTCTCTGTCCAGTGACACTTTTGCCACCACTTTTCCCGTATCATCGACATAAAAATAGTTTTTGTTGACACCAGCAATACCAAATGAAATCTCAGCATTGGCTCCGCTGTCTGCATCGGTTGCTGTTACTTGTGCAATGAAAGCACCTGGGGAAAGGAAAAATACCCATTTGTAACTAATTTTGTGTGTGTGTCTGTGTGTGGGGGGTGGATGTGCGTGCATATGTGTGGTGTGTCTGTATGTGCGGGGGCGTACTGTCTCCACATTAGAGGTTTGGTTATAGTGCACATGCTATTGTCTCTATAGGAAATATTACATGGTCCCAAGCTATTCCACACTGCAACTTTGGTTCCACTGCCTGAAAGTTATGAGAGCAGTATTTATAGCTGGCTGGATATTTGCATTATCTCTGGACAAACTGAGTTCTACTCCTAGGTCATCTACAAAGCAGCACCACTTATATAGCAGTATCACTTACAAAGAGGGGCGGCTGGCTGAACGGTTAAAACGCTGGGCTCTCAAGCAGGAGACCCAGGTCGAATCCTCTGTAAGGTTTGGGATTTTTTTCTGTCGGGGGCAATAACAAAAAAAAAAAAAAATCCTCACAGTCGTGGCGACAGCACTAGGCATGCAGCCGTAAATTCTCAGGCTCAAAGACCCGCCTGCCTATACTGCAAAAGTGTTATAATAAAGGCAGTAACTAGCAGACTGTTACATCACATATAAAGCAGCATCATTTAGTAAGCAGTATTAGTTATAAAGTATCATCACTTATAAAGTAGTATCATTTATAAAGCTGTATCACTTACAAAACTGGCCCAACAGTATGATTTATAAAGGACAAACCAACATCAGCATCCTTTGTTGAAATCATTCTGTTTTTTCAGACAGTAATGTTACACTGTGCTGTAGGGAGTCACAACTATTGGAATGGTGAGTGTGACTGTCAAAGCTCATTCATATAATGAACAATCCTCCACAATTAAAGCATGGAATCTCAGAGTCATATTGCCACCATATGTATTTAATGTCACGACAATCGACTGGACAAAATACCAAACACTGGTCTCATAGTCATCACTGGAGGAATGAGAAGCACATAAAAAAATGAGCTGGAGGCAAATTCTGGCCTCCAGAGCTTGAGCCTTTAAAAGGAAGAAAAAGTGCTTACCCTAACAGAAAAATGTAAACACAAGAACAATAACTTCATGCACAGATTAGAAAAAAAACTACAAACCGACTGAAAAGACAAATTTTCACAATCTATCAAAATTGTACTACGCAAAAAACAGTGATATCTTTTCTAAAGATCCTTCAACGTGAGAAATTATCTAGGCATACAGCATAGGCCTACAGCCTAGCTATACAGTCATAACAAAAATCTCAGGCACAGACAGAAAGACTGAAGAATGTGACCCAGTACTGCATGCAAAGACCCTTAAACATGTCTACAACTCTTACCGAAAACCTGAATGGACACACATATATACCGATGGATCATTGAAGGAAGCAGAAAAAAACAGAGGAGCTGGATTGGCTATCATGCTGCAAGATGGGACCCCAGTAGAAATGTCACGCGCCTCCGGAAGACTCTCAACAAACTTCAGAGCAGCAAGCAATTATTGATTCAGCCAAAGTGCTTGAGGAAAGAAAAATTATAAACAGCAAAATTGTTTTCCTTTGTGACTGCATGTCAGTCCTCCAGGCAACTCAGATGGATCCACAAGACAAAATGGAGAGAGAACCGACCCGCCAGCTAAACAGACTCGCAAAAAACAATCAAATCATTCTCAAGTGGATCCTGGCTCAATGCAGCATACCAGGAAATGAGTTAGCAGGCAGACTTGGAAAATTGAAACAAAGGAGAAAACAGCAAGCAAAAAGGACATTTGCTTTTTAAAAAAAAAAATTTATAACATTATAACCATTAAAGAATAAACTAACAGTATAATGTATAAAGATTATTCCAATAGGACCATTTACAAGGAACAAACCAGCATCTGTAAAGAACCTACCCACAGTGTTGTTCTCAAAAATGGCTGCTTCATAATTTCTCTTTGAGAAAACTGGTGCATGGTCATTTTCATCCATGACCTTGACAGTGAAGTCTGCTGTTGCAGTCAAGGGAGGGAAGCCATTGTCAGAACATGACAGGGTGATCTTGTAGGTATCTTTTGTTTCCCTGTCCAGGCTCGTCATCAGTTCAGCCTGTGTGACAAAGAGATTTTTTTTTTTAAATGCTCACTTCAACAAAAGTTATTATCAGAAAACAACAAAGCAACAGGAATACTTCCTCATCTGGATCTATGCATCTGGGCCTAGATACCTGGGCATAGTGAAGTACAAGGTAATAAATGAGCGGGCCAACTGGCAAGTAGTGCACTATTGCATGGAGGGAGAAGATTTGGCAGAGCTGATATCAATACTGGACAGACTAGGCTGGTAGATAATGATAAATTTCTTTATCATGATTATATAACCTTGGGGTGAAACCTTGTGGAGCTTGTCAGCGATGTCATTGAGATCAAAACAGGAGATTCTGTAACCAAATTTTCATAGAATAATCAGAAGAAGTGTCTTAGAGTGGCTGCTGTATCAGGGGATAGAGCAGGTGTTGGAATGCCTAATGTTCAGCGATGCTGATTGTGAAAGCATAAGATAATATTACAGGAATGCTTAGCTAGAAAACAAACAGAAAACTGACATTTTAATAAATAACCAAAAAGGGCGCTAAGTTCAAGAAAATAAAATATGAAAGGTCTTATTTGATTCCTGTTCAGTTCAAATTATCATAATCCCGCTTTAGATATGTCCAATCTCTTCCTAATAAATAATGTGTTTTTTTTTTTTGCCTTTCATCTCCCACTGCAGCACATACAATCAACTCACAGAAAGTATTCTTATTTTAAATGATGAGTTCACTACATCTCCACACAGAAAGTATTCTTATTTTAAATGATGAGTTCACCACATCACCACACAGAAAGTATTCTTATTTTAAATGATGAGTTCACCACATCACCACACAGAAAGTATTCTTATTTTAAATGATGAGTTCACCATACCACCACACAGAAAGTATTCTTATTTTAAGTGATGAGTTCACCACATCACCACACAGAAAGTATTCTTATTTTAAATGATGAGTTCACCACATCACCACACAGAAAGTATTCTTATTTTAAATGATGAGTTCACCATACCACCACACAGAAAGTATTCTTATTTTAAATGATGAGTTCACCACATCACCACACAGAAAGTATTCTTATTTTAAATGATGAGTTCACCATACCACCACACAGAAAGTATTCTTATTTTAAGTGATGAGTTCACCACATCACCACACAGAAAGTATTCTTATTTTAAATGATGAGTTCACCACATCACCACACAGAAAGTATTCTTATTTTAAATGATGAGTTCACCACATCACCACACAGAAAGTATTCTTATTTTAAGTGATGAGTTCACCACATCACCACACAGAAAGTATTCTTATTTTAAGTGATGAGTTCACCACATCACCACACAGAAAGTATTCTTATTTTAAGTGATGAGTTCACCACATCACCACACAGAAAGTATTCTTATTTAAGTGATGAGTTCACCACATCACCACACAGAAAGTATTCTTATTTTAAGTGATGAGTTCACCACATCACCACACAGAAAGTATTCTTATTTTAAGTGATGAGTTCACCACATCACCACACAGAAAGTATTCTTATTTTAAATGATGAGTTCACCACATCACCACACAGAAAGTATTCTTATTTTAAATGATGAGTTCACCACATCACCACACAGAAAGTATTCTTATTTTAAATGATGAGTTCACCACATCACCACATAGAAAGTATTCTTATTTTAAATGATGAGTTCACCACATCACCACACAGAAAGTATTCTTATTTTAAATGATGAGTTCACCACATTACCAACAAAATACTGGCAGCTATGAACCTCTTTTTCACAACAGAGTTAAGACAGAAAATACAATGGTACAGCCATGTAATGAGATCGACCGGCCTCAAAAAACAAAACAAAAATAAACAGGGCTCAGTAGGGTAAAAGTGGAGAAAATGCAGATCAAGAAAGATCTGGATACAGAATATGGCTGGTTGGACAGGCCGCAAACATCATGTCCACTGTATCTGACTGACAGAGGTGAAGGGAACCAATTAGACAGTCAACAGCAACTGGAGACCCAACAACATGCACTATTATGGGACTATAATGATGATACGTTGGATAGGACACACACTAAGAAAACCAGAGAACAATATAACTAGAATGTCTTTGCACACTGGAACCCCCAGGGCCACAGGAATAAAGAAAGGCCAAAAAAACACATGGAGAAAGAAGCTGGAGAATTAGAAAGATGGGGTGGATATGGGGAAAGCTGCATGCAATAGCAAAAGATAGAACCTGACATGAGTTGGTTGAGGGCCTATGCTCCATTTGGGGCTAGAAAGGCAGAAAAAGAATAATGATGATTATTATTGTCTTTTGCCCCTGTATTCCCCTCACCCATATTTTTTAATTCAACCCCTAATTATCTCCCCCAATTTTGGTTCTTTGCCATGTGAATTCCACTGCAAGGACATTCTAGTTAAACTATTATCAGAACAACAACGATGGCCAGTAGTAATACCTACCTTGTACTTTCCATCATCATCCAGCTTCACCAGTTCAAACTCTGGACTGCTCAGTTGACAGCTGGTCTGGCCATTATCACCACTATCTGGATCTCGAACACTGATGAAAGCCACAACTTTGCCGACTTCAGCATACTCTGACACCTCCACAATTCCTTCCTGTGAGCCACCCAGCGTGTCGATGATGATGTCTGGAATGCTATTGATGGTGTCTTCTATGTGTATCTGGTGATGATGATAATAAAGACGATAATCTATTAATGACAATAACTCAAACAATAAAGCAATAGAAGAAGCTGAAGAATGTATAATATATTTCAGAAGTAAAGTTACACCAGATAAAGATTCTGAAAAATATGTAGCATAAAGGAAGAAGTATTTGTCATTATTAACAATAGATGGAAGTATGACAGCAGAAATTACATATAAAGCAGACTTTTGAGAACAGGTGTCTAAGGAGAATCCAGTGAAAATTTTGGCCAAGCAAGAACACAAATGAAGAACTGAGAAAGAAAACCAGCAATTGTTATTAAAGGGAGATGATGGAGATGGTCTGGACATGTCTGCAGAATATCTCATGATACTTATAAACAAGGACAGTGGATGGCAGATTGAGAAAGAAGTGGTGACCTAAAAAAAAAAACTGGAAAAGGTCAGCAGAAAGAAAAGTAAATAAATTTAAAGGAAATTGGGGTGCATTTTACGTTTTCTGGCCCAGGATGAGAGTGACTTCCCTTGCCATTCATAAACTGGCGTGACACAGGGCTTGTCCTATGTTGCCGGGATGTCATGAGTATGACCAGCTACCAGCACTTAGCATTTTACTAGTTATTGTCCCCGACCGGTGATATCGCGTGTTGTTAATTCCAGGATATTAATGGTCGCAAAACATGCAGAACTTACCCTAACCTCAACCTCCCCTTACATCCCACGAGAGAGTCCAGACTATGTCCCACGAGAGAGTGCAGCCTACAAGCCTATAATATATGCTGCATACAGTCATGCGATCTAGGCTGCATGCAATCATGACATGTAGGCTGCATGCAATCGTGGCATGTAGGCTGCACTCTCTCGTGGGAAGTGGGGGGGAGTTGAGGTTATGACCACATCCGCATGTTTTAGAAGGTATCCCTGGCTGGTGACAAAGCCTGGCAGCATATGACAAGCTCTGTGACAAGATGATTTATGAATGGCAAGGGAAGTCACTCTCATCCTGGACCGGGAAATGTAAAATGGACCAACACTGGATACCATAGGCAGGAAAGCAGCAGACCAGTAGCAATGGAGGTCACTTCTGAATTTTTTATGTGTCTACAGAGACATCATAAAAAAAGGAAAAGGGGATGGGGGTAGAGAATTACAATAATAGTGCCAGATATGGCACACACTGAAAAGAGCTTGATAATAATATAACTAAAAGCTATTTTTACTGGAATCTACATGGAAAAAAGAAATGAAGGGAGATTGAACCATGAAGAGAAAAGTTAGACATGAGTAAATAAGATTGGATATGGGGTGAGCTGCATGTTATGGTAGAAAATAGGATCCTTTGGCATGAGTTAGTTGGGGGTCTATGTTCCTCTAGAGGATAAATGGTAGAAGAAGAAGAAGAAGAAAAAGATAAAGAAAAGAGGATGAAGAAGATGAAGACGACAAAGAAGATGAAGACGAGGACGAAGGAAGAAGAAGAAGAAGAAGAATAAGAATAAGAAGAAGAAGAAGAAGAAGAGGAGGAGGAGGAGGAGAAGGAGGAGGAGGAGAAGGAGGAGGAGGAGGTGAAAATAAACAACAACAAGAATGATAGTATAAAGATATCAATGATTTTAAAAGAACAGGCAGATAATATATTGAGATCTCAAATTGTGGACTTCCAAGCCACAGAATAACGAGGTGGTAGTGATCAGTTCCCATCATATTTCCTTTTAAGCTGAAAAACCTAAAAAATTAGCAGGTACCAATTTCAGGATTTAAAAAAAAAAAGTGAAAGGACAGACTCCATGACCATTCCCAACTAAGTTGCTATTTATGGCATGCTTTGTAGGTTATGGTGGTAACATTTTTGCTTACCATATGGTGCCCGTATTCTACAGGCTCATACAGCAATCAGTAGTGTTCTATATATTTGTCTCTAATAGAGACAAATTACTTCTTCTTCAGCATTTTGAGCCTTTGAGGTTCATTGATATCAGCCCTCTGTTTCATGTGAAATTAGATTTTAGAACTGACACACTTCAACCCTCCCAAACCATAGGATCAGGTTGTCTGTTCTCTACTCTCTGATCTGTCCAGCTTGGGAGGCCCTGCAGTTGACTACACTACTATCAGCTCTCGGGTTCACTGAGAAACACCAGCTGACCCCCCAAAGAAGATAGTGACACCTTTTAGGGGAATCTGCAGACAAAGCCAGGTTTTAATGCTTCAGTTGTTTACCAGGACACACATAGTCTTTGTCATCACGACTTCCATCCATCAAATGTAAGGTCTGGAGTGTGATGACATCTATGACAGAAAGCCTCCTTCAAATGGAAGGTCTGGAGTGTGACGAGATATATGACACTGAGCCTCTATCAACTGTGATGTCTGGAGTGTTATGATTTTCTCAGCATGGATCCTGTCATCATGATTTCATCACACATCCTCCTCAATTTTTCTCTGAGCGTTGAATGATGGCCAGATCTCCAAGTGACTCCTCATTGCAGCATTCTCTCCAGACCATAATGATCTATTCGCAATTCTGCATTGTTCGCACTCTCCCATAGTGTTACAGCCATCTACAACATAAGCTAAAAACAGATCATTACAAAAGACTTACTCTCACAACAGTTCTGGAAATCTTTGGAGGATGTCCTTGATCACTGGCTTCAACCAGCAACTCAATTTCATCCCCAGCCCTGGCTTCGACAGATGTGGTGAGGAAGATCTCTCCTGTCTTTGGGTCTATGCGAAAGAAGTCCAGGTCATCTTGAGGTTGTTGGGCAGAAAAGGAATAAACCAGGTCCCCATTAGGTCCACTGTCTGCATCAGTTGCCTTTACCTGGAGAGCACACAGAAAAAGTTGTTGCAAAGTGGGAAATAGTTATTTCTCTGCATTCTCTCTTAAAATGGGTGGTTGGCAGTTTGTTGTGGTTTCCATCTAGGCTGCAATATCTGCATGGTAGTTGGTTGTGGTTCACATCTAGGCTGCAGTATCTGCACCCTTTCTGCACATCGAATTTAAGCCAAAACCTTGCAAAAGATACCTTTTATGACATTTTTGTTAAAGGCCACTAAATCTACTATTTACTTTCCAAAAACAAAAATAGGTCTCTAGGACGCACATGGATTGAAAAGAGAAGAAAAATGGGGAGGGGTGTGTGTGTGTGAAGGATTTGAAAAAAAAAGGTGCTGGGCTAGCCTCAGTTTTATAGCCCAACTGCATTTTGATCAGTGATGTGGTCAATGGATGATGTAGACAATGGGTGTTATGGTCAGTGGATGATCTAGCCCAGTGGATGATCTAGCCCAGTGGATGATGTAGCCCAGTGGACGATCAAGCCCAGTGGATGATGTAGCCCAGTGGATGATCTATCCCAGTGGATGATGTAGCCCAGTGGATGATCTAGCCCAGTGGATGATGTAGTCAAGTGGATGATCTAGCCCAGTGGATGATCTAGCCCAGTGGATGATGTAGCCCTGACTACATAGTTTATAGACTACAATTTATTTGTTAACCACAAGTCTTCATTTCTTCTGGCCACACTGTGGTAAAAGTTGACTAATCAGAGGTGTTTCCTTCAAAGTCGGAGTATCAAGCAGACACTGCAACAGAACAAACAATGTCCACAACATGAAAGACTAATTCAGTAGGGGTTCTGGAAGATACTGATCACTGAGGGAGAAAGAGGCTGACTTTTAATCAGGTTGCAACTGGTACTATTTACCATGAGAACTCTTAGTTGGCTACCAAGAAAGGAAACGGTGCATTAATGTCATTTCTTGATTCATTCATTCACCCACAGCCTTCTGTCTCGTGTGCTGCTAATAATTTCTGATACAAATATCTCCATGAAATGATGAAACAATTTTTAGTAATATCTCTTGGTTTCCCTTAGCCCAGCTTCCCCTTCAAACGTCCTGTTGTTTTACTTAAGTTATCCTATTCTAATTATGTTCTCCCCGACCACGGATTGGCTACTTTTGGTGCTTGGGATTAGTTCACACTGTGAGTTACCGTCTTCACTGACTTGTTTGTGTTCAGTTAATTAAACCTTAATTAGTTATCCACGCTTTCTGAAAAACAAAACATCTTTAGTGTTACAAAAAATCAACCCAAATTTGTCTGAGCGCGTGTGCGCGCGCACACACACACGCTCACGCGCGCACACCATACCTGAACTATGACTTGGTCGTTTCCTGTGATCTCGGGGATGCTCTTCGTGTACAGGCTGTGCTCAAAGATGGGGAAGTTGTCATTAACGTCCGAGATCAGAACGTCCACGGTCAACGTTCCGGTGAGTGGCGGTATTCCTCCGTCGATGGCGCCCACCAGAACCTGCGTCGGACACAAAACACATGATGAGCTTCAAAACAAAACAGAGGTCTCAGTGCTGGATTTAGGCATCAGCTGAGTTTGCTGCAGATTAGGGCCTCACAATCTGCAGGGGACTCAACAAATTCTCGTTTGTTTTTGTTCACAAATCTAAATTTCTTTTAATATAGCCATCAACAGGATTATAGAATTTCTGTGCTTTTGCAAATGCGTTTTCTAATATATTTGTTTACTAAATATTAAACGGCAGTATATTTCCATGATCCATATATGTTAAAGGAGTATATATTTCGAGTTTTGTTAAGGTTAACTGAAGCAATTTAAAACATAAGGGGCCTCAGGACCTTAAACAGCTAAGTGCTTCATCATGTTTGTCCAGCCCTGGGATATCTACTCGGTGAAGGTCCATACCCGCACAGGTATGCAGGACACACCTGGCTAGTGTCGCCGTTATGGTTGCCCTAATTAAGACTTTTTTGGAGCTTTGACAGGGTATCTGGAATTTGTCTTGTTGTACTGTCGAAATTTTGTAATCTCAGTAGGGTATGGTAAACTTTTGGGTAGCAACATGAGGCGATAAACCGATCGATTGATTCTTGATGGTGAGGGTTGGTTACAGTACAACCACTGCTGTCTTTGGGAGGATCACGTGGTGAGACCCCAATCTCCTCCACTGTCCTTCTTGTTCTGTTTCTTCTGGTACTTTTCGAAACCAGGCAGGTCGACAGCCAGTAACTAGTCCCTCGCACAGTCAAAAATTGATGGAATGTATGCGACCTTGTTGATTTTACCTTTAGAAATCTGCCCAGCTTTAAGGAGACGCATGGGGGGTGGGGGTGGGGGACGGTAGGATTGGCCCTCGTGTTGGCCCTTATCCTGGCTTGGTCGACAATGTCCGCTAACTCTTTCATTACTTTATTGTGACGCCAAGCATATAATCCATGGCATAGGGCTTTTCTACACCCGGAAAATGCGTGCTCGAGCGTCTGCTTAGCTCTGCACAGTGGGCATATCGGGTCGGTAGTCGCATGCCATTTCACTATGTTGATGCCAGAGGGTTAACACAGAATGCAGATCTTACGACAAAGCTCAGCCGCAGCGGGGCCATGCGCCAGATCTCACCCCATATGAGTATTCGTGGCAAGGCGATCGCGAGTTCGATCCACTGGCTTTGCTGCGACTGTTGTGCGGATTTTTGGACCCGAGTCTCGTTTTCGGTGTTCCTTATCTGCTGTATTACCATGTCCCCACGTTCTTTGGACCACCAGCTGACTTTCCAATACCCTAGGCCGCGTTGGTCGGTTTGTGTGTAACACATAACATAGTTCAGTTTCAGTGCTTCCTGGGCAGATTTAATCGCATCTAGGACTTTCCACTTCGTACCTGTCTTTAGAGCGGGTTGGACAGCTGCCAAAATTTAGTCACAGTTCAATGGAAAAATTTCCTACCACAAGGTGGACTGCAATCACCCCTGTTTCTAATGACTTGTGTACTCATTTAGGCTGGGTTCGGAAGGTAAAGAAGTAATAGGACCCTTTTCCACGCCTTCAGATAAATTAGGCCTATAGTGCTAGGTCTATATTCAGCACTTGGTGGGTGATGTGACTGCCTTGACGTGCCTGGTACCAGTTTAAAGCTGGGTCGACCTAGAAGCCAAGATAATTTTTGAAAAAGTCCGGCTCCGTTTGTATTTGAACACACGGCTTTCGGACTCGCAGGCTAGCGTCTAGCCACTACACCGCAGCGGTTATCGGTTGACCTAGTAGGTATAAGTCAATTACAATGATCTCGCACCTCATTTGAGTATCCCAGCCAACATGATCATCAATATGAATTGGCCAAGTTCGGCTATTACCTAGGGAGCTAGCCTCGCCTATTCAAAATTAGCTATAATTTTGGCTCATATTATGCTGTTAGGAGTATTTTGTGTTTCTTAGTGTCGATGGTTTTAGCCTTCCATATCTGTCGAGCCAGGTTTTCTGCGTGTTGTCTGTAGGGTCATCATTTTAGTGCTGATTGGTTAGTTTGGTGCTTGTTATGTTGCCGGATTATATGATCTCTGCCATTGGTTGCTGTCCTCTGTTCGCTTTTCATAATGTATCTGCTACTGTGGTCGCTCTGTTGAAGTCAAACTTCTTCTGGGTTGATATTAGCGGCAAACCTTGTGCGACTGCGACTTCCACAGGCTGCGGTAACTAATAATCAGTTAGGTTCTTTTCTGTTAAGCGACCACATCATGCCAGATTTAGGGAAATCTCTTAGTATAAGGGGGTTAGGGTTAGTGTTAAATGAACAGCGACTACTACTAACCCCTACGCCAACCCACTATACTATACTATGAGATTTCCCTAAATCTCGCGTGAAAGGGTTGCTTAACAGAAGAGAACTTACAATTATTCAAATAATAAGAAACTACTGCCGATCACCCGCTTATAATGTGCAATCGGCAACCCTTTCGGTTTTCGGTAACCCTTTCGGTTTTCGATAACCCTTTCGGTTTTCGGTAACCTTTTTTATAAAAGAATTATGAGAATACCCTGGACAGATAAAACAAGAGTAATGAAGACGTCTTGAAAGAAACTGACCCACGAAGTGAACTGATTGCCTACATGAGAAACGCCCCTGACTGAGGCAGATTTTTTTTTAAACATACCTTTGCAGCATGGTTGACCGGTCTAAAATGAGTACTAAAAAGTTTCTTGGAAATAAAGGCGATCGGCGAGATACTTACCTGATCAGCCGGGAAGTGTCAATTACTCTATAAAATCAGGCTGCACTTTTTTTTTTTTTAAATTTATTGTACATCCTTTACTGTACGTTGCATTAGAGACCTCCTCATTTTTAAAATAAACTGTTTTTCCTAAGCAATTTTATGTTCAGTAGACTGTCACTGCGAACTAAACGGTCGCCTTTCGATATCACTGTCAAAACTAGCTCAAAACGGTCTCCTGTAGAATTATGAGGCTCATTCGTAACGCCTAAGCCCCAGCCACGGACTATGCATCTAACAGGGCGAAGGTCTACCACTACACACCTTAACGGCTTTACCTGCTGCGTGACTTACTTCACCTTACTGTCCCCCATCCTGGAGCTGTTCTTGAAGTCCGTATGATGCTTTGAGATCTATACTTCAGTCAATTCTTAAACTACAGATTGGAAAGCGGAGAAGCTGCTGCTTCTTCTTGTTTTCTTCTTCTTCTTTTTCTTTTCCTTCTTCGTCTTCTACTTCTTATTTTCATTTTCCTTCTTTTTCTATTTCTTCTTCTTCTTTTCCTTTTCCTTCTTCTTCTCCTCCTCCTCTTCTTTTTTCTTCTTCTACTTCTTCTTCTTCTCCTCATCCTCGTCCTCCTCCTTCTACTGCTACTGCTACTACTACTACTACTACTACTACTACTACTACTACTACTACTACTACTACTACTACTACTACTACTACTAATACTACCACTACTACTATCTCTTCTTCTTCTTCTTATCTTTTTCTTCTTCGGCATGCCGTGGTGTGTTTCACAGCTAGGCTGTGATCTGCGCCTACAGCTAGCACATCTAATTTCAAAGGGTCTAGAGGTATGTCGTAGCCTTGAGTGCTGGAAGTCCCGAGTTCAGGCCCTGGTGAAGGCTGTTATTTTTTCCACTTGGATTTCTAGTAATTTTCCCTGGTCTCTGGGTAGTAAGACCGGACGACCGTGTATATTGTTGCGCACGTTTTAAAAAAAATCCCCTGGCAGTTGAAAATCGAAAAGAGTAGCCTAATGGCAAATTTTGGGTTAAAAATCTACCTAGTGTTTCAGGATCCTCGCCGGTGCTTCGAAGTCCGTGCACTGCCCTGAGATTCTTCGGACTCAGGCTTGAGTTAGAGGTAGAACGGATCACTTATGGGTTACTGCCCTTGTATCATGATGTTGATCCGTTGTATAAACCATAACCATCTAGTTTTAGCAAAACACTTTACTGATCGCAGGTAAGACAACATTAAAATTGAACTGCCAGTTCCTATAGACCAGAATCGAAAGAAATACCGGCCGTGTTCTGATGGACAGATAGAGAAATCAGAGTCCGCGGCAGCAGCCTTGTTGCGAAACATCCACAACATCACACACATCTCAGATCTCCAAATGGGGCTTTGAAAGGCAGAGAAGCGAAACAAATGAGACTTTTAACTCAGTGACAATACAATTAGACAAAACACGCGCACACACAACATAAACACACCGACACACAACACACACTCAAAACACAACACACACACACAAGATAAACACAATCACACACAACATAAACACACACAACATAAACACACACACTCACACACAAACACAACATCACACATGTGACTCCGACTTACCTTGTAAGTAACAGCAACCTCTCGGGATATATCATCATCGAGACTAAGATACACATCAGACGAGTTGACCCCAGCAGGCACAGTTCTCAGGCCGAACTGAGGTGGACCTTGCAATATCCTGTACTCCTTGACTCTATTGCTCGCACCCGCATCGCGATCAAAAGCCGTTGGCAGCTGGAAAGTCCTGCCGACCTGAGCGTTCTCTGGGATGTCTACATCAAACTTCATCTGAGTAAATTCAGGCGGGTTGTCATTAATGTCTACAACGGTAATTATGAAACTGATCAGTTGAAAAAACCCGCCGTAGACGGAACGGGCAGCAATCTGAAACGTCAGGGTGCATTCGTCCTTAAAACTGCATAATCTTTCGCGGTCAATATTCTTTTTGATGGACACGACACCGGAAAAAGAGTCGACGGCGAAGTACTGGCTGTGGCTGTTCCCTGACGTAATGACGGTGTACTGTAGGGTGTTTCCGGTAGATGAATTCCTCGTTACAGACCCGAGATTCAAAGCCTGGTTAATTACACTTAAGAAATCCGGATCTGAAGACAAATCAGCGATTACAAAACTAGGCAGGAGTTCTTCTTTGATTGTTTTTCGAATCTCCACAGGTTGTGCCATTAGAGTTTGGCTCTGGAGAAAAAGTGTCAAAACTAGAAAGACATTGACTGAAAGGGGTCTATCTCTGAAGCTTGTGTCAGCAGAAGTCGACGCCATTTTACTGTGTGTACGCGCCCTCTCTTTTGAATACAATAATTACTATTCTAAAACATGAAGTCAGTTATTCCGATTTCAGTAACGGGCACCACATCACAGACATCAAATCCCAGATGCGACCTTTTCTACAGGATATGCATTAGACAGATAATGAGTGGACATGTTTTCTTATCGATGGCTTGCATGTGCGATTTGCTAAACAGGAGTTCCTTCGCCGAATCGGAACTGGTGGTGAATTCTTGAGATTATTAAAACAGGATAAAAAATAAACTCCTAGACGCTGATTGGCACTCGCAGAAGTATTAGAACAGTTAATTCAAAGCATGACAGACACTTCAAGCTTCTCAAACTGCTAACGACGTCGCATTAGACCACCACTCCCGGTGTCCTGTAGTAATATTTTCTATAGGAGTGAAGAAGAAACGATGCTTGCTTGCTCTATGTTGCAGTAGACAGTGTTGAGATTAGACTGCCCTTTTTATCTCCGACATATTTAGTAATGCACTGAACTAGAATGAGAAATCATCGGAAGCTGATGCCAGAGGTCGGTATTTCAGCATTCCAGCCAAGCGTCCCTGGCAGTTCATATCTGGGGATTACAAGAACAAAAAAAGATAAAGTATGAATGACATACGAATAAGTATGAACGACATATAAGGACAAAATATGAAGAAAATATTCCGCTCTTGCTGTTCTATAGAACTCACGATACAAAAAAAAAATCAATAATTAGGAATCTGAGAGGCATTCATACTGGTGGAAAATAAGAAATTAGAGATAGAATGACCCAATAGGTAACTCATAAATATATGATGATGATAATGATACTGCTGCTGAGGAGGAGGAAGAGGAGGAATAGGAGGAAGAGGAAAATGAAGAGGAAAAGGAAGAAGAAGAAGAAGAAGAAGAAGAAGAAGAAGAAGAAGAAGAAGAAGAAGAAGAAGAAGAAGAAGAAGAAGAAGAAGAAGAAGAAGAAGAAGAAGAAGAAAAAGAAGAAGAAGAAGAAGATGATGATGAAAGAAAGAAAGAAAGAAAGAAGAAGAAGAAGAAGAAGAAGAAGAAGAAGAAGAAGAAGAAGAAGAAGAAGAAGAAGAAGAAGAAGAAGAAGAAGAAGAAGAAGAAGAAGAAGAAGAAGAAGAAGAAGAAGAAGAAGAAGAAGAAGAAGAAGAAGAAGAAGAAGAAGAAGTAAACGAGTGGACAGCCAAGAGAAAAATCATATCGTTTAAGTAACACATTTCTGATGGCCAGGTCGATGTATTCCTTCCATAAATCGCTTCGTAAAACGACTCGCAAACATAAACAAACCAGCACAGGCGAGAGATTCCCAGAAACGTGGGTACGTGGAAGAAAGCGCCGCTCAATAAAAAACGTCTAGAAGCGTAAATCAAAACACTTTCTACCAACATGGCGTCACCATGCAACAACGTAAATCATTAGAAATAAAGGACAGCTTCCAATTCCCAGGCGGTTAACATTCTAATTTTAGAAGTAACGCTAAAGAATGGCTGAAGGACACGAAACTGCTGGGAACACAAGCAGACGTGGAAAAGTTCTGGTTGTTCATCCACGTCCGGACTTCAATCGTGTTGTTGAGCCTGCATGCAACATCCGTTTTACAGATCTGGTTCATCTGTATACAGTCTGATGTTTCCTTGCCTCTCAGACAGATGGATTTCGGTTTCCAAGAAAAGTCGGGGAGTCGGGAGGGATTCGAAGGAAGCTCCCATTTAATGGACTCATACAACAGGTTTTTTTTTTGCGGAGGCTGTGGGTCTATTCTTATCTCCCCCCCCCCCCCCCCCCCCCCCCCTAATGGGGCCCCACAATCCACACGGGGAAAATTATTAATTAATAAATACTTTATGTATAGGTGTAGCTGGATACATACGTTTTAATGAGACATTAGTCTTTAATGGCACATTAGTCTTTTTAAAAAAAACGGTCAATTATAGAGAATGGGTGATTGTTATATGTTCCATTTCCGGTGGCGTATGGGATTATATGTCTTCACGTTTTGATCGTCTAGTCTGGTTTATTCTTCTTTTTCTTTCTTTCCTTCTTTCTTTCTTTCTTTCTTTCTTTCTTTCTTTCTTTCTTTCTTTCTTTCTTTCTTTCTTTCTTTCTTTCTTTCTTTCTTTCTTTTTTCTTTTTTTTCTTTCTTTCTTTCTTTCTTTCTTTCTTTCTTTCTTTCTTTCTTTCTTTCTTTCTTTCTTTCTTTCTTTCTTTCTTTCTTTCTTTCTTCTGCTTCTCTTCTTTGCGTTCACCCACTATAAAAAAAAGTAAAGGTTCTTTTTCCACGTTTTTAGGCGTATACGACATTTAGGGCTAGACCAATATTTTTATAGACCAATCGGCACTCGATGGGTGATGTGGTCAGCATCACGCCGGCCGCCTTTACTTCCCGGGACTGCACCCGGTACCCACTTAAGGCTGGGTCGACCTGAGTCATTTTTTCACCCACTATAGATAGGGGAAATTCCAGGTTTTCCTTCCACTACTACACTCTAGTATCGTTTCCGGACTGGGTGTAGTTAGATTTTGATCTTTGGTCTTTGTGCACTACTAGGTGTTCAGCCTAATTTGTGTTAATTGAAGTAAAGATGGGAGTTTTAACGGGCCTAAAATATACCCTGCTTTCCTTAGCTATGTTGCCCTAATCTGAGACGGGTGGATGTCAAATGCACTATCCCTAATTCAGCATGGAATCTGTCCCTTCTGTATTCCTTATTTTCCCGTGAACGTTTTCAAATACTTGTTGCTCACCCAATTTTATTCTCACACATTTACCGATAATTTCTGACAATTACCTGGCGCCAATTTTATGAATCGTGCGTGAGAAATAACCTTATCGCTGCAAGCGTTTCAACCCTGACGACTGTCGTCTCAAGCAAACGATTTAAACAAAGTTTCACTGAGAAGGAACCAAGCGGAACCTTCATCTCACGACTAGTTAACAAGTCAATACGACAAGGTCGCAGCAACAAGCAGCATCAATAAAACATTCAGCGTAGCGTGTGCACAATCTCATTTCAAAAGTGCAGACGACGGGGAAGACATATTGGAAAGTATCGACGCCACTCCAACGTGGCAACAGATGGTCAAACAGAATATCGACCCAACGTTGGTACACTCTGGCTGGCAACTGGATCAAATCCAATATGTCATCACTAACTGTATTTATAGCTACCAAGGAATTGAGAACGAAACCAACGTTACCGGCAGCGTCGAGCTTAAAACATGACAATGAGTTATGAGTTAAGAACCGACATCATAGCACTCCGTCCACAATCTCTTCATCTGCAAGCGCGAAACTCCAATCCCGATGGTACTAGTAAGTAAAGGTAAAGCTAAAGTCGGGAGAAGTTACCCAACGTCACTGCACACGGTTATAAACCAAAAGTGCTCTGTCACCAGTAGGGGCAGCTGATAAGAAACTGTCTGCCTGTGTCGCCGTCCTCACACAACTCCGTAGCTACAAGGACGTTCTTCCATTTACCCCAGAGTGTTAACTCTGGTACCCATTCCCAGAGGCTCGGTGAACCCCGGGAACCGCCTGGCTTCGAACACCGGCCATGTGCTGCAGCGAGTGGCAGCTGGATTTAAAAGCAAGTCTCCTTTCGACAGCGCTAACGCGGCCTCCGTACTAGTAAATGTATGACTGTCTCGCCCCTCTTAAAAATCAATCTTAAAATTACACCGAAAATTTTACCGAGCGACGCAGTCCGTGAGAAAGAACTCAAGACCTTTACAGCACGAAGCAAACGGTATGATCATTTCGCCATGAAGACTCCCAAAGGTTAGTGGTTTTGGAGGGTGAGTCCTATGGAAGACTGAGTCTTAAATCTAATGGCAATTGTGTTCAAGCTCGTATGCTGCCAAGGTCCTTAGGAGAAGCAAAGCAAAGTAACACTGTCTTGACATACATGTTTTAACAGGCGATTAAGGTTATAGGTGGGCTGGTAGTTGGCTTTCATAGGCCAACAAGCCAGCGAAAACACTAACTAATCCTCCACTTACAGTAAGAACTGTTGTAGGTTAGACACACCGAAGCTTGAAGATGTTAGGTTAGTTGTGTATCCCTTACAGGACGTTGCATAACCAACACCAGCAGCCGCTGGCTGTTGTGTGGTTTCTTTAGGCAAATTTACGTCCAGTAGTTTGCCATTGTTCTGGACGGTCGGCTCACTGATACCACTGTCGAAACCAACGCAAGGCGCATGGCCCGCAGCTGGGATCGAACCCGGCACCCCGGCATTACGAAGCGTTCGCATCGACTTAGCCACAGAGCCGACTTGAAGATATTAAATAACTGATTGAGTCAACCATAGCAAATACGCAATACAGGTAAAACAGTCAGATAATCCAGACGGAGAGCAAAGTAAACACAATAAATGCCTATCAAACAATACAATTACATGGAAAAGAGAGGAGGGTGATAACGACTGCTTGGGAGAGAGAGAAAGAAAATTACTTCACTCTCTTGATAGAAAAGGTACAAGTAACAACTTGGGGGGAAAAGGGGGGGGGGGGGGGGGTGAAGACTTCAAAACATAATCCACATTAAATTAAAACTACCCGTAAAAGTTTTTGGAAAAAGGAAGATCGAAAATAATAACTTTCTAGGATAGAAAGCCTTAAGTAACAAATGCTAGCAATAGAAGAAGAAAACACTTTAAATAACAACATGAGGTGTGACTGATTGACGTTCAACCCCACGAGGACATCACACTGAGCGATAAACACCCGGTGACATAGAACAACATTAGGTCCAAATATTTTACTTAATAACTGCTTAAGATATAACAATTTTAAAAGAATAATAAATAGATTGGAACGGCTGCTGGAAGAAAAATGGCGAAACAATTGTCTTACAATTTCTAAATTACCAACTGTGATTGCTTCACATAACAGTGCTACCTTTAACTGGAATATTCTAATCGTAAAGTGAGGTTAAAACTGCTAAGCCTTGTAGAGTATATTGACTCAAGTCATGGAACAATGTCAAGCTGGTCCGTGTGAAGATGTAATCATGTCATTAAACCCAGAATTGACACGCCAATAAAACTTCCTAACACGTTCAGTTGATGTATTTAGACAATCCTTCCTAGGCGCATTAGTTCATTACATTTTTGCTTTTACGCGAATTGGTTACGGCAGTTTCCCCAGTAAGCAATTAGATTTTACAACGCACTGGATGCGACTGAGTATGTTGGTGTTTACAGTATTGGGTAAAATAAAAACTGTTTTCTTGCGGGGAGGAAATTGTGAGCTGGTTATAACGGAAAGATGATAAGATCGATTCAGTGAAACAAAGACAATGTGCAGGAGGTGTGAATAAGCGGCGACAGATGGCGTCAGATTTTTTTCCAGACACAGTAAGCGGGTTGTTTTAAGTTAAGCTGGAGTTGTGTACATAACAGCTTCAGATTTCCTTCGCAAGATTGCAAGTTAGATGTCAAGGCAGATATCACAGCAGATCCACATTAGGTTTCTTCTTCTTCTTCTTTTTCACGTTCACCGGCTGTAAACTCCATTGAAAAAGTTCTTGTTGTCGTCCACTTTGCGTACAAATCCGTTTCATAGATCTAGCTTATTTATATGCGGACTGTTTGTTCCTTGTCTTTCAGGCAGAGGCAATGACTTCGAAGGAAACACACCTAATTAGTCGCTTTTTACGACATGCTTGTAAGGGGGCAGTGGGTCTATTCTTTCTCCCCCACAATGTGGCCCCCAGACGCACACATTAGGTTTTAGTACTGGTCATGATACACTTCAAAACATAATTCAAGAAATATGTCTTGATGTCATAAACTAACAATGTTAGGAAACGGTTATCTACCTGTGCTACCTGTCAATTAATAGATGTAAATTGCATCATTACAAATGATTGCCAACGCCAGTCAGCTAAGCACTTGATGATGATCTTTAAAAAGTCAGCATTTGCGGCTTCAGAATTCCGGAGTACCTGGCTCCTGGCTAATTGGCCGCTGACTGTCTTGCATTGATTTCGACAGGGGTTTCGAAAATCGATCGTTGAGAATGCAGTGGCAAACTACTGAACGCAAAACTGTCAAGTAAAGCCAAAAGAGCCAACAATTGCTGGCTTAGGTTCCAGGGGCATACCTGTGGTATTTGGCGCCCATGGCAGGGAAAAGTGAGGTTGGAGTTCATAAATGTAATTTGCAATAGCCGTTGTTCGGTGTTATAGTGCATAATTAAGAAGCCTGTTTCATGTCTTTGCAAGTAAAATTGGAAGGATATAAAAATATACTGTGTGTATACTGTTGAAGTGTGTAACTTGCGCAGTGTTACCCCCAAGACTGCCGTGAATAAACGTTGAGTTAAAACGAATAATGATACGAGAAGGCTATTATTGCGAATTCCAGGAAAGGTTTTTGTGTTTAATAAATCTAAATCTTAAACAAACACATCAATTTTTGTTTGTTTGTTAAATGAATGTAAGCACTGCTGATCAGAGATACGTGTTTTGTGTAGGATGGTGCTCTTCTTTTCTTCAACCAGAAGAAACTCACTGTGGTTCTCTAGATGGGTAGGTAGATAGTACTCCAAGAGGACATCATACAAGCGATAGAAACCAGGTGACACAAGTTACCACCATGCAGATGAGGATCACCCGGGGAGAGGTCCCGGAAACCCCGTTCAGCCGTTAGGCTATATTTACGGCCCGGCTACATTTAGGGGCTCCGGCACAAGCCGAGGTGGGACTTCAAAATAACAAAAATGGCATTCTACAAGAGGACGACTGAACCCTCATGTGAGACGCTGCGACTTAAAGGCAACTGAGTTTTGGCAAATGCCGTTCAGGCCACCTGCACTAGCTGCCACACTTCAGATACGCGGCTGGTTGGTTGTGCAACGTCATGTAAGCAAAAGATACTCAACTAACCGCTAGTATTGTTTTTAAAAATATCGACTACAAAATTCTTTTAAAAACAGTTTTTTACACACCTACAACTATGCTATACACACCTACAGTAAAAATACGTAAAATGCAACGATAGGGAGATGTTATCAGATCTATCGGGCTTTCCAAAATGATACTGCAGGTTTCCGTAACGGGAAAGGAGAAGAGACAAACCAAGAAACACCTGGATACACAAAGTGACTGAATGGAGAGACCTCAAACGTGTAACATCAAGCTCACTGCGTCTGACTGAGACGGAGGGAAGTGATCAGTCAACAGCAAGTAGTGACCCAGCGTCATGCGGTGTTATTGGGGTGTGGTTTCTTCCTTCTTTTTCTTTTCGTCTGAAATAGGTTGTCTATATCAGAAATTTGCCCGGCTCTCTAGCGTAGTTGGCTAAACCGGATTGCGCGGTAACCGGGTGACGAACTCCTTGTGGTCTGGGTTCACTCACGGGGGTGGGCAGAAAAGCCACATTTCTTCCAGATTTATGGTATTTATCATGGAATCAAGGCCGAAAGATTGCGATATCCATAATACCGAGCCTACGGGTTAACAACTCATGGCTTCTAGATAGTTAATAAAAAACAATCAGAAATTTTGACTCGCATAAATTTAACTGATGCTTCTAGTTTATTCAGTTGATTGCGAAGTTTACGTTCCACTGTTGTTCTTTCTGGACAAAAAGTTTGTCTTAATGTGTCATATTCGATGCAGTCTTGGATTACATGTTCTGCTGTCTGTGACAACTTTCCACATGTGTACATGGCTGATACGCCTATCTTGAATTCTGTGTACATGTGGCTGCGACGGCGAGTATATGTCGCTGCAAAACCAGACAGGTCTTAGAGTATGATCACAGTCTACCCTAGCTGAAGTCCGAGACAACCCAGCCTAGAGGCGCACCACAGCAATCCGGATGCGACACAGACACATAATGCGATTATGACGATAACGACGATAATCAATCTTGGTAATCTTAGTTTCAGCTTTATAGCAAACGGTTTAGCCCACAGTTCTCCGCTTCTGTGCCAATGAAAAACACACATAATGTCTATCACTGTCCCTTGTGGAAAAATTGACTCAGACCAGTCTTAGCATATCTACTAGCAAACACACGCATTAAAAGCATAAGGCAGCTATCAGAAGTGCCAATACTAAAGTCCGACATTAGAAATGCAGTTCTTCCTCGATGGAATCAGCAGTTACAAACAGATCAACAGTTGAACACGTCATCAGTTTTAATTACATAAGGCACCACCAATACTGTAGCAACATGTCACATGCCATTTTCTGAATCTACAGTTCACAACACCACGTTGGTCACAGTCACACACACAAATTTAATGAAAACTGCAGCTCACAGTGTCGCGCCATGCACTCAACTCAGCAGCTGGGCGAAAAAACTATATCCTTTCAGTTTATAAACAAAAGAAAATGCAACGGCCACCGTCTGTCAGAAGCAAACAAAATTTACCATAGCTAAAAACAGTTCACTTTGACTAGAATGACCTATTCTTAATGATAGACGAAAAAAAAAAACATTGTTAAAAACAACCTCAGAATTCATGTATAATCTTCACTACATTCTTTCCTACCAAAGGGAACGGCAAACAAACCAGGACATCATTTGAGAGGTGAGGTGTCTGATAACAGACACCTGAACAAGCGCTGTGTGTGACGGTGATAAGCGTGTCACGTGCTCCAACCGTCGAACTTCTGGAGCAATTTGTCACCAAATGTTCTAGTTAACCCCGAGTTTTGACCCCGAAGTTCAGATGTTTCTGATTTCACATAATCTTGTCACAACAAACAGTGAACTTGGTTAAACTTAGCTTGCGTCCTCGTATTCCACACAGCCTGACCAAACAATGCAAAATGAACATGGGCTATCCTCCGAATAACGGGCACAAAAGATGGCGGCCACAAAAAACACCCTAACAGAGCCTCAGTCACGTGCAAATTGAGCACTTCCGGCGACCTAATTTGCGGTTTTCTGGCGACTACCGCCACCGCCGAGAGGTATCCCAAACGCCGCTCACGCGGCGTGGATTGTGGTTAAACTAAATGGCTGGGACTCACGAGCAGCAGCTTCTGCATCTCCTGCAGCTTTGCTCGTGAGTCCCAGTCATCTAGTTCAGCCCCAATCCACGCCGCGTGAGCAGTGGCGGTCTTCTTCTTCTTTACTTCCTCTTTTCCCGCTGTGGGTGTCGAGGGAGATATAAGGTTCTGTTTCTAGCTCTTCTGGCTGCTTCGACCATAGGCACATCGTACTGTTGTAGAGTTTCTCTGATGTTATCCTTCCATCTTGTTCTTGGTCTACCCCGTGCTCTACGTCCTTCTTCTCTTCCCATGTACGCTTTGTATGGTATGGTGTCACAAGGCATTCTCTCTAAGTGGGCAAACCATTTCACTTGCTGTCTTTGTATGTAATCCAGAATTGGTTCTGTGCCGACCTGTTCTCTTATGATCTCATTTCTGATCTTATCTCTTATGGTCACTCCTACAGACCTTCTCAGACATCTCATTTCCGTGGTTACTAATTTTCTTTTATGGTTTGTTGTGAATGACCATGTCTGGCACTGGTAGCACAGAGTTGGAATAAATATGCTTTGAATAAGATGTCTCTTTGTGCTGATTGGGATTGTCTTATGCTGTAAGAGGGCGGCTAGCTGTCCCAATACTTGGTTTGCTTTCCTGCATCTAATGTTAATTTCTTTATCCAATTTCCCATCTTCGGTAAATGTAGTTCCCAGATATTTAAACTCAGATGCCTGTTTAATGCCTTTGTATTGTATTGCTATGTTTAGATCTGTCTTCTTTTTTCCTATTGACATTACTTCTGTCTTTTCAGTGTTGATTCTCATATTATTATGTGGCGGTAGTCGCCGGAAAACCGCAAATTAGGTCGCCGAAAGTGCGCAATTGACACGTGACTGAGGCCCTGTTTTTGGCCGCCATATTTTGTGCCCGTTATTCGGAGGATAGCCTGAACAATTTGTAATGTGTCCGACTTGACACAGCCTCCTAACACAACCTGCAATGAACTTGGTTAAACTTAGTAATGTGTCCGACTTCACACACACACACAAAGCTGCCTTAATATCACTTCTGCGATGCAGATGGGAAATTAGGGTGGGGGGGGGGGAGCGTCTTTGAGCCTAGGGATTTAGGGTCGCAAAGCTAGTGCTTTCGCCATGGACTGTGTAGGTGAAAATGTTATTTTTGCTCCCGACAGAAAAATAAAATCCCCAACCTTACTGAGAATTCAAATCTGGGACTTCTACATGAGAGCCCAGCGTTCTAACCGTTTGGCCAGTCGCTCCTCATAATGTGTCCTTCACACAGCCTCTTCACGCATTGAAGATAACTGTGACTGCAGTCCCGATGCTATAAATGAATTTTACAAATAAATTAATACATGTCCGTTGAAATCTCCCATCACATACAAGCCATCAGTGTCTGTAACTTTACTGATGGGTTCACTAAGTTGCATTAATCACTTGTATTGCAACAATGATCGTTCCATGCCTCTGGGGCGCGACAATCCCCATTTCCTAATTTTAGCCCCTGAGAAAACTGAGTTGAATAGCCACTGAGCTGCCAAGATTTCCCTTCTATCCTAGACTGTAGGCAAATGTCACGGCTGTGTTTCATCGTGACACAATTACACGATCCGTTCTCATCTACCCATCTAGTAGAACAGAGAAAGGAGACACCACACTAGGGACTCAATCAAGAGACGTCTTCAATGTAGACTGATGTCTCTCTCCAAACTTTTGGCACCTCTCCGTCTTTTCAAAGTGCCCTCTTGTGCTATTAGTAGGCCTGGTGATCACATCCAATGGCGTTATCACTTCGGGATGAATTCCCTCCTCTCCATACCAAAAAAGAACAACTCTCGAGATAAAATGCAGTCTTGGTATATCCATCAGTCAAGTGCCGTCTCCACGATGAAGGATGACTGCAATGGTTCTTCAGCCCACGCGGCTGTTGGCTCCTCGTTAAGCCTGGCAGACGGTAGATCCCTACATGTTTTCCTCATCCTGATTTGGTGGTGAGTTCCTTCTACTGTAACAATGTTTTCCAATCAGCTAAGGCCTGACTACCTTTTATTTTCGAAAATAACCCAATACTTTTTAATAGTGGGGTTCAATTTCACTCACATTAAATGTCCAACGGGGAGTCGCCGTGGCCGAGCGGCTAGACGCTCGCCGCGGATCGGAAGGTCGTGGGTTCACTCCCTGGCAGAGCCGGACTTATTTCAAAAATGACCTTGGCTCCCAGGTCGACCCAGCCTTGAGTGGGTACCGGGTGCAGTCCCGGGAAAGTAAAGGCGGCCAGCGTGATGCTGACCACATCACCCATCTTTTGCCGATGGTCTATAAAAATTAAGGTCTAGCCCTATATGCCCTATACGCCTAAAGGCGTGGAAAAGGGTCCTTAACTTTACTATTTTTTACTAAATGTCCAACATATGAAAACAACTCAAGATTAAATTAGTTAACGCGTCATATGTTTAACAGATAAGAGGGATGACAAAAACGTAGGACTAAATTATTCAATACGTCAAATGTCCACGAACTGAGAGAAAATAAAAAACACATTAATATAAATCATTTACCACCTCTAATGATGATAGAGACGTCTGGCAATCTCTCTGGCAAACCTCTACACCCCAAGGTAGAAGAGGGGCGGTTAAATAAGTAAATAAGTATTTAACACATTAAATCTCAAAGATATAAGAAAAAAGTAATAATATTAATTCACGTGAAACTTAAACTGAACAACCACAAGTGACAGTAGAAATCCGTGCTTACCATTAGAAAGGATGCACCACTGAAATAATCTAAACACCTACACACGCACATACCAATCCTCCACATTCGGCTAGCAAACAGCCGACAATCTGGCAACACGGACGTATGAAATATGTATGCAGATCGGCTAATCCTTTGTTTGGGATAGTTTTTACTGGCAATTTAAATGTCTCGAAACATAAGCAATTATGGGGGTCTTAGTAATGGAATTGCCCCCTGTGTCTGATGTCGTCGGGGAAAGTATAATAACTCTTTCTGTCTCAGGAATTTAACATCCTGGGCCCAAGGGGCAGTACAGAAAAACACATAATCGGCGCATCTTGCGTTCATTGGTTTTCTAGGTAGAAACCTCTAAACATATGATGCGTTCCTTGGGTCTGAAAGAGATCAGATACTCACAGAGACTTTTTTCTTCTGCCTTTTATCTCCCAATGGAACGCTAGTCCTTAATTGTCCAGTTTCGACCAACTACACACATGTAGACAAATACTGCGCCGGCAAATTCACATGGAATCTCTAGGCTGCATGTGAGTGCGCTACGAGAGCCAACGTAACCACAAAATCACCGTTTCGAAACTCCCTGGAGTTTTCGGTATATGGTTAGTGGTACAGTTGTGCTAGTACGATCTGGGTCGCTGTCCGCGTATTTTGCATGTAACCTGGCCGGTCACGTCTCATAAACAATAACTATTTAGAATCATACCGTGGAAGAGACTGTGGCCACACCGCGTAAGCTTTCCAAAAACATCACAGGATTTACTGTTGCCAGCCTTCACTGCGGAAAAGGCACACATTCATAATTATTACTGTGTAAATTTAACGATTGTCCTATATAGCTCTGAAGCCCGCAGTACAACTAAAAAGAGGCAAAGCCTTAAAGACTTTTTGAGAACATTGTGTTCTGGCGAATCTCTGGACCAGTGGTTCTCAACCTTCCTAATGCAGCGACCCTTGAATACATTTCCTCATGTTGTGGCGGACATCCCCCCCCCCCCCCCCCCCCCCCCAACAATATAATTGTTTTCATTGCTACTTCATAACTTGAGTGAATATGTGTTTTGCGATGGTCTTTGGCAACCCCTGTGAAAGAGTGGTTCGACCCAAAAGGGGTCGCGACACACAGGTTGGGAACCGCTGCTCTAGAACTATCACCAAAGATGAAAATAGCAAAGAGTAAAAGAAGAAGAAGCAGAAGAAGAAGAAAAAGAAGAAGACGACAAAGAAGAAGAAGAAGAAGAAGAAGAAGAAGAAGAAGAAGAAGAAGAAGAAGAAGAAGAAGAAGAAGAAGAAGAAGAAGAAGAAGGAAGAAGAAGAAGAAGAAGAAGAAGAAGACGACGAAGAAGACGACAAAGGAAGAAGAAAAAGAAGAAGAAGAAGAAGAAGAAGAAGAAGAAGAAGAAGAAGAAGAAGAAGAAGAAGAAGAAGAAGAAGAAAAAAGAAAAAGTAGTAGCAGTAGTAGTAGTAGTAGTAGTAGTAGTAGTAGTAGTAGTAGTAGTAGTAGTAGTAGTAGTAGTAGTAGTAGTAGTAGTAGTAGTAGTAGTAGTAGTAGTAGTAGTAGTTTTAGTTAATGTGTATTTTTTATGCAGTTTTTTACACGCTTTATAACTATTTCAATCCAAAACCTTGTCATACACTATTTCATATTTGCTCACAAAGAAGACAAATAAAACACATACGACATGAATACATCATTTTAACTGGATAATCTAAGCAGGATGCGATAAAGAGATCACGCCGACAGTCTTGACTTCACATTTCATGACCTTGTGCCCGAATTTTACTCGAGTATGGGTTAGTGTCAGTTTTAGATGAGGGCCGTTAAAAGCTGTGTCGTCGTGTAGTATAGAACACGCAACATCGGCACTGATTCTATTGGAGGCCAACGTGACACCCCTCTAACGAGGAACAGTCTGAGAAAGCATGAATGAAAGGTAAGCCAGTGTGTAGATGGAACGGGAAACGTGAATAGGACCGTTGGTGGCAGCTTTGTGTCTGTCCGGGTGATAGTTTGTCCTTGTAGGTATGGAGGCTTGGAAATCAAAGGCCATGGTGAGACCAGTTATGGACAGAGATGAAGCTGCTCTTTACCATTCTCAAATCCTAGGCAGTACTGTAGACAGCATGGTTCATACAGCCTGGTCGCTCCCTGAGGCTGCTTTTGTTTACTCGATAGGAAAGGTAACACTAATACGTTTAAAACAAAGCGCATTGCAGAAGCTACCGGATCAGAAAAGCCCTGCTCTCTATGAGGGGGGGGGGGGAGAGGGAGAGATCATAAAAAGAAGAAGATCCCCACCGGGATGGAGATTTGAACTCTTGACCACACGACTCAGCAAACTTGCTAACTGCATGACCACATCTCTCACAGTTGCAGTGTCGGGACAACAACAACAAAATTAATTTTCAGAACATAATTATTTTCTTCCCCTGGTGGAAATGGGCCGTGACGGAGTTTAGCACATTAGTCCAGCCTTGCGAATGTACTCAAGCGTAACATGATTAATTCGTGGGTACAGTGGACGTTTGTTGCGTGTCCTTCCCTTTCTTTCCATCTCTCTCTCTCTCTCAATTCTCTCTCTCTCTCTCTATTTTATTTCTTTTATCTTCCTTTATCTATGTTTTCTCATCTGCTATGTCGCATGTGGCCCTCACTCTCTCGTGTCTCCACTGCTCCATTTTCTCTCAAAAATTCCATACTCACGCACACCTCCCTATTCCACTCTCTCTCTCTCTCTTTGGTCTCCCATATTCCATTCTCTCTCTTTCTCTCTCTCTCTCTCTCTCTCTCTCTCTCTCTCTCTCTCTCTCTCTCTCTCTCTCATGTTTCCTTTATTCAATTCTGTCTCATGTCCTGTTTACTCTATTATCACTCAAACGTATTTCTTACTGAATTCTCTATCTTTAATCTATTATCTCTCTCATGTTTCCGATTTCTATTTTCTATCTTCCTCTTGTCTCCCTTGATCAAAGTATTTCTCCCATGTCTCAAATTGCCATTCTCTCTCTCCTGTCTCCCTTCTATCCATTATTCCTCTCATGTCTCCAGTTTCCATTCTGTATCTTCCTCTAGTCTCCCTTCACTACATTATCTCTCTCATGTCTCCAGTTTCCATTCTGTATCTTCCTCTAGTCTCCCTTCACTACATTATCTCTCTCATGTCTCCAGTTTCCATTGTGTATCTTCCTCTAGTCTCCCTTCACTACATTATCTCTCTCATGTCTCCAGTTTCCATTCTGTATCTTCCTCTAGTCTCCCTTCACTACATTATCTCTCTCATGTCCTTAGTTTCTATTCTTCTTCTTCTTCCTCTGCGTTAATCCAAAGATGCAATTGCGGCCTATCCGCTTACAGTATGGCTGCGATATTTGCACCTTTCGGCCAACACATCC
Organism: Candidula unifasciata; assembly: GCA_905116865.2. Classification (NCBI taxonomy): domain Eukaryota; kingdom Metazoa; phylum Mollusca; class Gastropoda; order Stylommatophora; family Geomitridae; genus Candidula; species Candidula unifasciata. The sequence goes on along the minus strand of CAJHNH020003580.1, from coordinate 701,912 downwards.
GACTTCTGCGGGCATTTGTTGACCGGGTTAGCCTTCCCGGTTAGTTTCCATTCTATATCTTCCTCTAATCTCCCTTCACTCCATTATCCCTCTCAAGTCTCAAGTTTCCATTCTCAATCTTTCTCTAGTCTCCCTTTACTCCGTTATCTCTCTCATATCTCCTTACTCTGCTATCTTTCTCATGCCCTCTTACTCCGTTATATCCCTCATGTCTCCTTATTCCGTCACATCCCTCATATCTCCCTTGTTCAACTGTCTCTCGTATGTCTTATTTACTTCTCTCTATCTCTTTTTCACTCTCTCTCTCTCTCTCTCTCTCTCTCTCTCTCTCTCTCTTGCTTTTTCTCAGGCACATTCTAACTCAAATGTCGCCTATGCTCCCTCGCCCATTCTCTCTCCTATGCCTCCATTATCCCCCCCCCCCCCCCCCCCGAATTCTTTAATAATATCACCATCAGCCTAGTATTCAAGTTACAATCGACCGGATTTGGAGTTTCTCTTTTGTTCCGCACTGCTCGGAGTTTAGTTTTTTAATTCATTAGTAGATCTTCCTCAATTCAATTCTCAACATCACCATCATGTGCCATGTCGGTAAACTGCGATTCGTCGTCTTTCGTCTTACTTATCTTTCCCCAGTTACCTCATCGAAGTTTGTGTGTGTGTGTTTGCGTGTGTGTGTGTGTGGGGGGGGTGGGGGGGTGGGAATTCTGTTATGCTCTTACTAATGCTCTGTAAAAAGTGATCTTCATTTCTTTAAGGCTGTTCTTGATTCTATCGTTCCATATGGTCTTCTGCCTGCTCTGTGTTCATTATATTTCTTTAGCGTGGGAGCTGGTACCAGGGCATCCTCGTCAGCTGGCTAAACCATCTTATCCGCTGCTCTTTAATGAACCGGCAGCGCCACCTCACACAATCACACAAGTCAGGGATCATGTCAGTGTTTTTGATCAGCCCAAGCAACCAATATATTTATATTCTGACCTCCCTCTTGCAGTGTTTTTTTTTTTAACTTAACAATTGTCGGTTATGACAGAGTTCATTTCTACTCACAGCACGTGGCCAACAGTTTGTGTCTCTTCTTCTTCTCCTCCTCCTTCTCCTTCCATTACACCGGCTGTAAACTTCTGTGGAAAGTTCTGGTTGTTCATCCAAATCTAAACTTTACTCTTGTTTAAGAACTTGAGTTTTCAGTGCACATCTCTTTCACACATCTGGTTTATTTGTATGTAAAATGTTGGTACCTCGCCTCTCACGCAGCTGCTCTACGACTGTGAAGGAAACACCCCCAACTAGTCGATTCTTACGACACGTTTATTATGGGACTGGAGCTGTATTCTTTCTAACCGACAATGCGGCCCTAGAACCCACATGGAGACTCGCATGAACATGAAGAAATAACTTTACATAACGCTGCTCATATCAAATCCCACCTTTAAAAAGAACCTTGATCCCTCATTAGCGCCGTCGCCTGATGCACTTTCTTCACCAAGTACAAACTATGTAGCTTCATCGACAAAACCAAGAGATCTCCTTAAATAACGGCACTTGTGAGTCAAACGACGGAGTCCGTTGAACAAACCCCAGAGCTTCAGAAGTCGAGGGAGACGGCTAGTTCACTTTGCCAGGGTGTTTTCTGAGACGATCTCGGCAGACGGCCTAACCGTTTATGCTGAGAGAGACCGAGCCGCTGGGGATTAAACAGAGTGCATGAAAATGGATCCCCTGCAATTCATTCTTTAAATCTGCCAAAGATGTATTGAACTCTTATGTCAAATCAGTACTGCTGTATTCAGCCAAACATTAAGTTTAGGTTTAGACGACGGATCAACATCACTGCACAAGGGTAGAAACCTATAAGTGCTTCGTTCTACTTCTGACTTAACCTGAGTCCGGAGAATCTCAGTACAGTGCACGAACTCCGTAGCACCGGCGAGGATCTTAAAATACTTTGGGTAGATTTTTAACTCTAAATTTTGCCTGGGCAGCGCCATTAGGCTACTCTTTTTAAATTTCCAACTGCCAAGAGACTTTTTACGTGCGCAACAATGCACACGCCATGCATCGAAACGACGCAGCCCGGATGCAAACATTGAAAACAGATACTAATAAACTACAAACATTCATTAACTGGTGCCTATGACGAACAGACAGAATTAAATGGCATGACAGAATAACTTACGTATAGTTTTGGGGTAGAACTAAGCACATTTCAGTGAATCAAGAAAGAGGTGAGGAAAACATGCTGGCATTAAAAAGGAAACACGTTGAGAAGATATGAGAGCAATACAACTTAAAGGGGTTTAAAATAGAACCCACAAGGGTACACAAAATAATGGTAACCCCCCCCCCCCGAACCATAGAGTAAAGTTAAAAAGATGGGTAAGACATAATGTGAGATGCCTGTCACAGCAAAGGATATGACGACGTAGCGTGAGTCTGCTGAGGGACTCGTTGGGTCTATCTTCACGCTAGTCGAGATCTGTCTCTCTACCCCAGTACAACAGACTCTGCTGAACTGTTCCAAGCCAGTGCGACCTTTGATGCGGCCTAAGGACTTCGGTTTCCGAAAAAAAAGATGCTGTTTATGGGCCAATTTTCCTCATGTTCAGATATTTTTGGACACAGCCTTGCAGCTTCTGCAACATGCTTTGATTCGAAAGTACTATAGTAAAATCTCGTCAACATGAACCTTAAGAAGAACATTCGGTTAACATAAACAAACTTTTGGTCAGAGCGGGCAGGTGTTAGTATTATTAGTGCCCGGTTAGCACCACGTTATTTTTTTTACACGAATTCGATTTTCTTAACCTTGAAATTCGTGTTAACGAGATTTTGTTGTGACTTTCAAGTGGAGTACACAAGGCAGAGAAGGGATCATCTGCATGGGCAACACAAGGCCTCTACACGTTACGGCTAATGAGCCTTCATCGGCACGGACACACAAATTAGACAATACTACACAAATACACAATATTTGTGCATCTTATATGTGCATTTTATATGCATGACGTATCCTGTACAGGATGTTTCAGAACTAACTCCAGCATTTGTAGGTTGTAGTGGTTTGTCTAGGCAAATTTTACGTTCAGTAGTTTGCCACTGTCTCTAAACGGACAGCTATCAGTACCACTGTCAAAATCAACGCAGTGTGGTACATGGTATTCTAAGAATTTTTTCCCCCTAGCACTCAACCTAAACAGTCGCGACTTTCATTCTTAGCGATTGTGAGATAGTCCTCCCCCCCCCCCCCCAACCTTGTTATTTCTATAAGTGCGTTTTTATAAACGGGAATCTGATCCCAGTGTTACTTTCAATGACCTGATTCTGCTATCTCAGGTCAAGTTTCTCGGATATAAAGGGTGGACTCTAAAGTTGAAAGTATTTAGAAGATAAACCACCACACCACAACGACCACAAAAACCAACCCTTGCCATAGCCACAATTAGACAGTATTCAATTTCAGTGCTAACGCCTACAGTGAGGTGTAGATACCAATCTCACGCTCCACCCGCCCCACGCCCTTCTTCCAGATATAATGTGAAATCTCTCAGATTGTTCTTAACCCTTTGCTTGTTTCGTACATTCCATTTGTTAAAGTTTCTGAGCTCATCATATTTTTTTTTATTCAAGGCGTCTAACCCGGTATTCTAGGACTGTTTTTCAGTTCTTCTTCTTCTGCTTCTTCTTCTTTTTCTTCTTCCTCTTTTTCTTCTTCTTCTTCCTCTTTTTCTTCTTCTTCTTCCTCTTTTTCTTCCTCTTTTTCTTCTTCTTTTCTTCTTCTTCTTCCTCTTTTTCTTCTTCTTCTTCCTCTTTTTCTTCTTCCTCTTCTTCCTCTTTTTCTTCCTCTTTTTCTTCCTCTTCTTCCTCTTCTTCTTCTTCTTCTTCCTCTTTTTCTTCGTCTTCCTCTTTTTCTTCGTCTTCCTCTTTTTCTTCGTCTTCTTCTTCTTCCTCTTTTTCTTGTTCTTGTTCCTCTTGTTCTTGTTCTTGTTCTTGTTCTTCTTCTTCTTCTTCTTCTTCTTCTTCTTCTTCTTCTTCTTCTTCTTCTTCTCCTTCCGCCTTTAAAGAGGCCTGTTAAGCAATATGCCGTGGTTTATGGCTAGGTTGTAAAGTGAAGTCTTTCGGCCCAACATAACAAACCACTAGTTAGTCACCTTTCACGAAATGCCAGTTATGGGGCAGCTGATCTATTCTCTCCCCCTCCCCCCCCCCTTTCCTTTTTTTCATATGGGGGACCGGACCCTATATGGGGAAACAACAAATCTAAACAATGAAGCAGATAATTTCATGCACTATGTTTTCTGTTGACAACGACCGTCATTTACAAACTGGTGCCACATGGAAACATTTATTGTGTGGCAGGAGGTAAACAATTACCATCGGCATGTGCCATGTGGTAGTGCGGAGATGTTATTTATAATTATAAGGAATTATGAGATAACTGTTGGGACAACATCGTGCACCTAATTCCTTGAGAAGCATCTTGGTAGAATGTCGCTAGCGACAACTCTGGCGCTAGATCTCGTATGCAGAGACGGTAACTTCAGCTTTCCGTTGGCTGGAGAACCAGCTGCACGCACAAACGTTGTGATTGTAACTGACTATTAAAGCATGCCGAGAAGGGTATACAGCGAAAACAGGTATGCTCCATGCAGAGTGGCAAGCATCGCTTCAGAAGTCCCAGGTAGTTAGAGGATCCTTTGGACATTTTATCCATGCTATGCAGATGTGTTGGGGAACCAACAGGCAGACAGTCTAACTGGTTATGCACCAGTCTGTACCAATCATTGGTAAACTGATGCATGACAAGTTTAATATTGTCAAAGCTCTTTGGGAAGAAGTAAACGGTGCGGAAGCATAAACACATCATCGCAGTCTGGAGAGAATGGTGCATCAGGGAATAGCCACGGGATCTGGGCCGAGACTTAACACTCAGATGTACGGCAAGATGGACAAACAATCAAACTGTTACTGGTACTATCGGAGTTACAACTCTTCCCTGGCTGCAAGAGATGGGGACGGAACGCTCATAGGAATGTCCCGAGTGGTGTGGCACCGGTTGTTGAGCCCTAACTCATCCACAACAGCGAATCTCCAATGAAGAGACAACGCAAACTACTTACATGCAAACTTTTTTTTTTAATACTGTGCCGTCCCCGTAGAAAAGGCAGGCTAAAGTTTACCCATTGCTGTCTTTGATAAGAAAAAGAGGGGGGGGGGGTTTACGAGGTGAATTCCTAATTTCTTCCAATGCATCACTATTGTACCAGTGTCCCAAATGAATAGGGCACTAGAACCACACAAAAAAACTATATGTGAAATGTTCTGTTTCCGCAAGGCCACTAAGAATACAAGAAAAGACAGGGTTATTAATACAGCATTAGAGAGAAAGTAGGAAACAAACAATGTCTGGTTTACGCTGACATACAAAGAATGAAATGGAACGGCCATCTAGTGAGAATGCAGACAGACCAAACTGCATATGCGACTTTTTACAGTAGAACATCTGAGAAGAAGGCGAGAGGAAGACCATAAACGATACTAATAAATGGTGTAGCAGAAACCTGCAAAAAGATGAACAAATACATCAGCGAAACCACTAAAGAAGCGCAAGACCAATACAGAAAACCAAAACACGGGGCTAAATTACACCTCAAAAAAAAAAAAACACAGTGAAGTTCATACTAGAGACAGCACTGCAGATATAGATAATTTATTTCAAGCAAACGAAAGAAGAAGAAGAAACAACACTGCGCTAGAAACTGTTATCAGTGAGATGACAACAGTAGTAGTAAAAAAAAAAAAAAAGAACGTCTTTTCTCCTTAATAAAACGTCCATTGCGGAAATCCAGTCCTAGTACTTGGGATCCTGACATTACTCAACACATCATTCAGCTCTAAGCCACAGTGCAGCTAAACAATATTTCGGAGAGTATATTCTACATAAATTCTACACAAACTAAATTATTCTTTTTGCGTATATTCTCTACATACTCCCAGTGTGGGTTCCGGGTCACTGCTATGGTGGAATTTGGGGGAGGGGGGGGGGCAAGAACAGACCCACTGCCTCCCCAACAAGCATGTCGTAAGAGTGGACCATTTGGGAAGTTTCTTTCGAAGTTGGGGCGCCTCTGCCTGAAAGGCAAGGAACCAACAATTTGCAAATACCCCCCCCCCCCCCCCCCCAAAAAAAAAAAAGTCAGATCTGTAAAATGGGTGTCCACACCAGCTCTCATGTTCTAAAGCAAGACTAGTCTATAGGTAGATGGTAAACAACAAGTACCTTCCGCCGGACAATGCCTAGAAGAAGCAGATACACACACTTAAGTTTTTTCTGTATATATTCTTCACATAATATTCCAGTGTTCGTTCTAACATAACTAGTCCTCACTGTCTCTTCCTGTAAAGCATTGTTCTGTTACTCGAAGATTATAAAATTATGAAACGCATTCATCAACCTTCAAGCCGCACAATAATTAAATAAAATATCAGAGAGCACGTTCTACATATATTCTACACATACTATTCCAGTAGCTTTTCTAACGTAACTTTATTTCTTACTGTTTCCCTTTGCGGGACATCACTCTCCTCAAATATCTAACTTCTGCAGACAACCAGACTGCCAGGCTGGACACTGTCTGCCCACAAGGCACGACAACCCAGTATTTATCTGACCGTAGCAGGTTATTACGGCACTCCAGCGAATAATTCAGAGCACCCGCATACATAATTTAGGAGAGAATATGTCACGCAGCAGCGGGCACCTCACCACAAAAACATCACGATGAATATCGGTGCATTGTTTTATGACAGATATATGGTGTTATTTATGTCAGAGTCTACCCCAAAGATTCCCGGGTACATAGGTACGATAGGAATTACTTTTTCTTTCTCTGGGGAATGGAGTCAAAGATGGCATCACGTGAAACTGGGTTCCCAGATGTGGCGGGCAGGCGCCATTGGTACAACTGTAGCAGATGTAGGGTAAAGGGGTATGTTCCAGTGCAGAAAGGGATGCCATGATTCTGGAATACTATAGATGATTGCGATAAAATATTGCGATTGCGATAAAATAACTTTTTTTTCTTCCCCCCCCCCCACCCTCTTCTTCTGCTTCTTCTTCTTCTTCCTCCCCCTCTTCTTCCTTCTCCTCCTCGACATCCTCTTCTTCTTCTACTTCTTCTTCTGCTTCACTTGTCAAATTTCATATTTATCAGCGTGCCATCCACATTCATACAGGGTTCACAATCTATATCTCCGTTTCATTATATTCTGTGCAATAACTTCCATTTCATGGATGAGATCCAGTTCAACACTCACAGCAACGTTCGTCTGAGTGTTTCTCTTTGAAGCCCTTGTTTCCACAGTCCAGTCCAGTCCCCCCCCTCCCCCCCCCCCCCCCCGTTTTCTCATTTCAGTGTCTGTTTAGTGATTCTCCTAGTCGTTTAATAAGAAGAGAAAGTAATATTCAACTAACCAACCGGGATAATGCGAATTGAGGTAATGACTAACTAGCCCAGTGAGACAGGTAGAATGAAGATAACCAACTAAACTAAGTCACTGGGATAAGGAAACAATAAACTTACCCACTGGGACAATAAAACAATCACCTAACCAACTGGGACAAGGAAACAACCAGCTACCCCACTGGGACAAGGAAACAACCAGCTACCCCACTGGGACAAGAAAACAACCAGCCAGTTCACAGGGACAAGAAAACAACAAATTAACCCACTGGGACACGAAAACAACCAACTAGCCCACATGGACAAGAAAACAACCAACTAACTCACTGGGACAAGGAAACAACCAACTAACTCACTGGGACAAGGAAACAACCAACTAGCCCACTGGGACAAGGAAACAACCAACTAACTCACTGGGACAAGGAAACAACCAACTAACTCACAGGGACAAGGAAACAACCAACTAACTCACTGGGACAAGGAAACAACCAACTAACTCACTGGCACAAGGAAACAACCAACTAACCCAGTGGGACAAGAAAACAACCAACTAGCCCACATGGACAAGGAAACAACCAACTAACCCACTGGGACAAGGAAACAACCAACTAACTCACTGGGACAAGGAAACAACCAACTAACCCAGTGGGACAAGAAAACAACAAATTAACCCACTGGGACACGAAAACAACCAACTAGCCCACATGGACAAGAAAACAACCAACTAACTCACTGGGACAAGGAAACAACCAACTAACTCACTGGGACAAGGAAACAATCAACTAACTCACTGGGACAAGGAAACAACCAACTAACCCAGTGGGACAAGAAAACAACCAACTAGCCCACATGGACAAGGAAACAACCAACTCACCCACTAGGACAAGGAAACAACCAACTAACTCACTGGGACAAGGAAACAACCAACTAACCCAGTGGGACAAGGAAACAATCAACTAACCCAGTGGGACAAGAAAACAAACAACTAACCCACTGGGACAGGAAAACAACCAACTAACCCACTGGGACAGGAAAACAATAAACCCACAGGGACAAGGAAACAACCAACTAACCCACTGGGGCAAGGAAACAATCAACTAACCCAGTGGGACAAGGAAACAACCAACTAACCCAATGTGACAAGGAAACAATCAACTAATCCAGTGGGACAAGGAAACAACCAACTAACCCACTGGGACAATAAAACAATAAACCCACTGGGACAAGGAAACAACCAACTAACCCACTAGGACAAGAAAACAATAAACCCACTGGGACAAGGAAACAACCAACTAACCCAATGTGACAAGGAAACAATCAACTAACCCAGTGGGACAAGGAAACAACCAACTAACCCAATGTGACAAGGAAACAATCAACTAATCCAGTGGGACAAGGAAACAACCAACTAACCCACTAGGACAAGAAAACAATAAACCCACTGGGACAAGGAAACAACCAACTAACCCAATGTGACAAGGAAACAATCAACTAACCCAGTGGGACAATGAAACAACCAACTAACCCACTGGGACAAGGAAACAATCAACTAACCCAGTGGGACAAGGAAATAACCAACTAACCCACTGGGACAAGGAAACAATCAACTGACCCAGTGGGACAAGAAAACAACCAACTAACCCAATGTGACAAGGAAACAACCAACTAACTCACTGGGACAAGGAAACAACTAACTAACCCAGTAACTACCAGTTAGCTTCAGTGGGACAAGGAGAGTTACAGTAACGACCAACAAACCCAATAGGACAGGGAGAATTAACGCAACAACCAGGGCAGTTTGGATTCATGTAACAATTGGCAGCCAAAGCAGAATTCCCACGCAGGGTCGCAGACATAGCTGTCCAGATTAAGCGTTTGTTTACAAACATCCACGAAATCTGGTAATCAGAGACAAGCCATAGTTAGTGGCAAACCAAGGTTAACTAACAAATGTTGTCCGGGGTAAACTCAACCCACAGACATAGATTGTGTGGTAACATTTTTTTTAAAGTTACTGTTGAACTGGCAGTCGTGTTAGCGAGGTGGTCTCTCTCTCTCTCTCTCTCTCTCTCTCTCTCTCTCTCTCTCTCTCTCTCTCTCTCTCTCTCTCTCTCTCTCTCTCTCTCTCTCTCTCCTGCCAGTCAGGAAGTTTTGAGTTCTGCATCAATATAGACTTCTCTTCAAAACTGACCTCGGCCTCTGGGTAGACCTAGCCTAAAATAGATACCAAGTAATTTCCTAGGAAGAAATGACGACCGGCGCGATGTTGCATCATGTCATCGAGAAAAGATAAAAATCCGAACGAAAAGTATATTAGCAAGCTTTACAATATAACAAATACAAACAAAACGTAAACGTTGCAGCTATTGAGCCTTCATCAACACACACAAAATAAACAATACTACATAGATACAAAAAATCACTTAGCTGGTATCACGATGCGCCCAGATCGGTTGTTACTCAAACAAGCCATCAGCAAGTATAGAACCCTTTTCCGCGCCTTTAGGCGTAGTTGGCGTACAGCGCTAGACTTACAGTTTATAGACCTATCAGAACTGGGTGGGTGATGTGGTAAACATCACGTCCCATGACTTTACCTCGTCACAGAAAGGCACTCTTCCGAATACCGGTCCCAAATTAATCACTGCCGAAAAACATCCCTCAGGAGGTTATGTAGTAAAACTGTTTAGGCCATCATGATCAGTTTCCACTTGTGCCGTTATTGCTCGCTGGATATCAATGTTTATACGTTAAGTTAAGCGCCGTGGGGAGGAATCGTTGTCGATCCATTGAAGCGACGTGGAAAAGAATAGATTTAGATCCATTGTTTAAGCGTCTTGGGGATGAGTAGAGTTCGATCCATTGAAGCGACGTGAATGATTTTTAATCTATTGTTTACATTACCCATTACTGCCATTGCGGGGGTCCAGGGCCAAATATTTTAGGGGAAAGAAAAAATTAGGACTGCTGAAATCAGATGCTTTGGGGCAAAGGGCGCAGATATCGCAGCCTAGCTGTAAATCACAACACAACGTGAGAACCATTCTTTCAAGGGCGAACGAAAAGAACGAAGTTTACCTACCCGTGACATTATCATTGAGTATCTCGCCGCCGCTATCGCAGCCTAGCTGTGAACCACAAGAACAAGCGAAAGGCGCATAATTCGCAGCCTAGCTGTAAACCACAACACAACGTGCCAACGGCCTTGTTAAGGGTTAAATAATGACCTCTTGAGGCCCTGAATAGGATTTTTTAACGGTGAATAATTTGGGACCGGTATTCGGAAGAGTGCCGAAAAGTTACTTTAGTTTAGTTTATACAACCGATGAACCTCATGGCACAAGGATAGTGACCCATAAGTGATCCTTTCTACTTCTAACTCAACCGTGAGTCAGAAAATTATCAGCGCAGTGCACGAACTTCGTAGCACCGGCGAGGATCCTGAAATACTTTGGGTAGATTTTCAACTCCAAATTTTGCCAGGCAGCGCGTTAGGCTACTATTTTAGACTTTCGCCTGCCAAAAGATTTTTTTTAACGTGTGCAACAATAATCAAGGGCGTCCGATCTTACTACCCAGAGACCAGGGGACATCAATAGATATCCACGTGAACAAAAATCCCAGCCTTCAACGGGGCCTGAACCCGGGACCTCAAGCACTCAAGGCAAACGCCATGCCTCGAGACCACTTAGCCCCCTCCCCCCCCTCCACCCTCCCTTTCCCCCTTTTCCTCAAATCCCCCGAAAAAAAGTTAGTTGCGTATCCTTTACAGAACCAGACCCCGCATTGTTTGGCTTCTGTTGTTTTTCTAGGCAAATTTTACGTTCAGTAGTTTGCCATTGCTATTGAACAGTCAGCTCTCGGAACCACTTTCGAAATCAATGCAAGACAAACCGTGCGCAGCTGGGATCGAACCCGGCATTTTCACGTTCGTTCGCAACACCTGAGCCACAGACGCCGACCTGGGAGCCAAGATCATTTTTTAAGGGGACAAAGTGATAATAGTCCAGCTCCGTCAGGACACAAACCCACGTCCTTGGGACAATAGGCGAGCGTCTAGCCGCTACACCACTGCGGCTCCCACCACGGCGGTATATAATAATAAAAATAATAATAATGTCTAGCATCCTAGACGAAAGATGAGAATACCCTGGACAGATTAAAAAATAATTAAGATGTCTCGAATGAAACTGACTCTGGAAGGAAATCGATTGTCTACATCAGAAATAGACAATCTACATTCTTTGGTAATGTGATGAGGATTAGAAAGTTGGAGTACATCGTGACAGTAGGAAAGTCGGAGGAGAGGAGAGGTAGAGAGAGACCGAGAGAAAAGATAGGACTTTAAGAAAAAGAAGCATCATATGCCTGATGCGACAGTGGAATAATATTGGTTCTTTGCCTACTTTTTCTTTTTTAAAACAATAGATAATGCAAACAAGTGAACTTTCCTAAACTTTAGGAAATATTTAGTATGTTGTGTAAGCTCCTGTATGTATGAATAAAAGATCCATTTTCACGCCGTAGGCGCATCGGGCATATGGGAAGTGCATCCCATATTTTTACAGACCAGTCGGTACTAGGTGAATAATGTGGTCAGCATTACGCCGGCCGTCTTTACTTTCCCAGGACAGCCATCGTGGTACCAATTTTGGGCTGTGTCGACCTGCGACGCCTCATACCATGATAAAAATCCACGCAGCCAGCAGTGGGTTTCGATCGCGGTACGTTGGAATTACGAGTCGGACTCGCAACGCCTAAGCCACGGACGCCGCTATTTATATGTCTGTCTGTCTGTCTGTCTGTCTGTCTGGATGCATGCATGCATGCATGCATGCATGCATGCATGTATGCATGTATGTATGTATGTATGTATGTATGTATGTATGTATGTATGTATGTATGTATGTATGTATGTATGTATGTATGTATGTATGTATGTATGTATGTATGTATGTATGTATGTATGTATGTATGTATGTATGTATGTATGTATGTATGTATGTATGTATGTATGTATGTATGTATGTATGTATGTATGTATGTATGTATGTATGTATGTATGTATGTATGTATGTATGTATGTATGTATGTATGTATGTATGTATGTATGTATGTATGTATGTATGTATGTATGTATGTATGTATGTATGTATGTATGTATGTATGTATGTATGTATGTGTGTGTGTGTGTGTATGTATGTATGTATGTATGTATGTATGTATGTATGTATGTATGTATGTATGTGTGTGTGTATGTATATGTTTATTTATTTATATATGTACATAAATACGTTCTCTAATCTTATTCATCGCATTCATCGGCTGTAAACGCCAGGTGAAAGTGCTGCTTGTTTGTTCACATGTGGACTTTGGTCCTGTTCCAGAACACGAGTTTTTGCGCCCACATCCCTTTTAAATATCTGGTTTCATTGTGCGCAGACTGTTGTTGGTTCCTTGCCGCTCACGAAGATGCATTCCGACTTCGATGAAAATACCTCTATTTAGTCTACTTACATGACAAGAGGCTCACAGTTAGATTGTGGACCTCTGCACATTTCGACCAAACATATCCTATTTCAAAAAATTATTCCAATGAGCTGTGACTAAAGAGCTTAACGGAATGGAGAAGGAGAACAACTGGCACAAAATACACAAATCGACCTTTCGGTCGGGGCCTTTCTCAACATGAACTGCACAACAACAACAAAAGAAAGAGTACTGCAACCACCAGCGGTCACATGAGAAACTATAATCTATACCCTTATTTCTATATCTTTTTTTAACAAATCCGTAACTGGTTGCCTTTTACGACATGCTTTTTAAAGAGCGGTGGTCCTGCCTTTAAAAAAATGAGCGCAAAACGGGTAACCTACAAAGCGGATTTAAAAGGTATAAAATTTGCAGAAGAAAACAGCTTAACCCAGCTCTACATGAAAAATCGTAAATGAGATAACCTCAACCAAACCAGAATCGCTTCCTCTCTAACAATAACAAAATTTGGCAGAACAACAACTCCAGCAGAGATTTCCCTCAACTCATCTTATCTTTGGCAATAACCTCCAAAATGACAAGAATAATACAGCAAGAAGGTAGAAACAATCCTCAGATCGTTCCGGTAGATGCCATCCTCAGCACGGAGACTTCACCTCTAAGGCATGCTTGAAACAACACTGTGTCCCGTGCAAGCAGACAGGGGTAAGATTGTCTCCGGCATGGAAGTTCTCGCTCCGGCAATCTGCAGGCCGCAGACAAAGGGGTCACGCGTCAACAGGGTAAGCTATAAAAATAGACCTGACATTTGAGGTGGGAACTTGAATGGTTGGTAAACGGCGGTGTGAATATGATAAGGGATACTTGACTCAAAACTAGTTCACAGGATTTTCTTGTTTCCCACTTTCTTTCTCCGTTTCCTTTCCACTGTCTGTCTGTCTGTCCTGCCTGCCTGTCTGTCTATCGAATCTAATCTAATCTAATTCTATCTATCTATCTATCTAATCTAATTCTATCTATCTATCTAATCTAATTCTATCTAATCTAATTCTATCTATCTATCTATCTATCTATCTATCTATCTATCTATCTATCTATCTATCTATCTATCTATCTATCTATCTATCTATCTATCTATCTATCTATCTATCTATCTATCTATCTATCTATCTATCTATCTATCTATCTATCTATCTATCTATCTATCTATCTATCTATCTATCTATCTATCTATCTATCTATCTATCTATCTATCTATCTATCTATCTATCTATCTATCTATCTATCTATCTATCTATCTATCTATCTATCTATCTATCTATCTATCTATCTATCTATCTATCTATCTATCTATCTATCTATCTATCTATCTATCTATCTATCTATCTATCTATCTATTAAGTATGTCGTTAAAAGCCTAAATATGGATTTTTCTTTCGAACTCGGAGCGCTTCTGCACGAGGGGGAACCAACAGTGCATAAAATAAGTCATATCTGTAGAAAGGATATGCATGCAAATGTCGGCACTCTTTCGAATACCGGTCCCAAATTATTCAAAAAACATCCCTTTGAGAGCATCAAGGGGTTATGTAGTAAAAACATTTAGACTATCATTATCAGTTTCCACTTCTGCCGTTATTGCTCGATGGATAGCAATGTTTAGAAATTAAGCTAAGCACCGTTGGAAGGAATAGTTTTCGATCCTTTGTAGCGCGCTGGGGAGGAGTAGATTTTGAGCCATTGTTTACGGGTTCTGGGGCGGAGAGGAGTAGTTTTCGATTTTTCAAAGCGGCGTGGGGAGGAATAGTTTTGGATCCATTGTTTACAGTACACGTGGCTCGCCTTGTGGGTCCCGCCGAAAAAGCAGGTTGTTAAGGGCGACTAATTAGGACTGCTGAAATCGGATGTCTTGGGGCGACAAGCGCAGTTAGCGCAGCCTAGCTGTAAACCACAACACAACGTGCCCACCGAACTTTCTAGGACGAACGAAAACAACGGAGATCACCTAGACGTGACATGACTATTTAACATCTCACCACCGCTATAGTAGCTTAGCTGTAAAGAACAAGATCGACCGAAAGGTGCAGATATCGCAGCCTAGCTGTAAACTACAACTTGTCAACCGCCTTTTTAAGGGTAACCAAAAAAAAAAATTATAACCCGGCAGGGAATCAAACACCTGTCACAAGCGTGACTGGTGGAATACTTAACAACAGTACAACAGAGAACTTCAGTTTTGTTTAAATTAAATTATATAACAACCCGAAGCATAGTTCGTTGTGTTCCTATTCCATATTTGTAACTATATAACATCACGGGGCACTGAATGGGATTTTTTTTTAAAGGAAATAATTTGGTACAGACATTTGAATGAGTGCCTAAAATTCAACTTCTGGAAAGGACCAGTCAAAAAATGGACGAACAACCAGAACTTTTCTTTGGAGTTTACAGCCGATGTACGCTATGAAGAAGAAGATGATGATTGCGATCATGAAGAAAGACAGACAGACAAAGAGACAGACACAAACAAAGAAAAGGCATAAGATACAAAAAAATAACACATTCTCCCCCCCCCCCCCCCCCCCCCCTTCTCCCCCCCCCCCCCCAACCATTCTCTAATCAACAAACAGGCAATGACAACTAGCAAAATAGCCGGCCACACGAGGCACACTGGCGACAAAGAGTAACCCACAAGTAACTGAAAAAAAAAAAAAGAATCTTCCAGCATGCCGCCCTTTCTCTCTCCGACCCTGAGCCAAATCTTATATTTGACATTGCCGACACGGATTACCTGGCAAATCAAACATTTGCCTTGCACTTTCCCCTCACATCATGTGTAATGTGATCGATTACTCACCAAAGCGTTTAGCTGAAAACATAATTTCTTTCTTGTAGAATTCAATTTAAGTCCCTTTAGAAACCGCTGGGACTATTTACTCGTAAATTGCGATAACTTAACAAAGATTTTAAGGAAACTGCTGAAAATTGGATACTGAAATTTGTTTAGTTAAAGTCATTATCGCCAATATTGTACAAGAACATGTAATGTCTGGGTCGGTCTCTGGTTTAGTTTGGTGTCTACAAAATAATAATAATAATAATAATAATAATAATAATAATAATAATAATAACCTTCTTCTTCTTCCTCATCATCATTTATTTTTCCTCGTCGTCTTCTTCTTTGTCATCATCGCCTTCTTTTTTATCCTCTTCCATGTCATCATCAACTTCTTCGTCTTCATCCTCTTTTTCCTCTTTATTATTGTCGTTATCGTTATTATCTTGAATTCAACTGTAGTCTCTTTAGAAACCGTTGCGACTATTTACTCGTAAATTGCGATAACTTAACGAAGACTTTAAGGAAACTGCTGGAAATTAGGCACTGACATTTGTTTAGTTGAAGTCATTAACGCGAATACTGTTGTTCAAGGATATTGAATGTCTGGGTCGGGTCTCTGGTTTAGCTTGGTGTCTACAAAAAAAAAAAATAATAATAATGATAATATTAATAATACCCATCTTCTTCTCCCTCATCGTCATTTTTTTGGTTTCCTCGTCTTCTTCTTCTTTGTCATCATCGCCTTCTTTTTCATCCTCTTCCATGTCATCATCAACTTCTTCCTCTTCATCCTCTTTTTCCTCTTCATTATAGTCGCTATCGTTATTATCTTATTCAGGACAACTACTGATACTGCTACAATTACTACTCGATTATTTGATGAATTACCGTATTACCGGATTGATGGACGAGTAGGTGAATGCGGTAGAGAGATCGGTGGACTGATTACCATTCAGATGGAGAAATTGTTAAAGAAGACGGAACGTGAACGTTAAGCCGATGAACGGACGATCAAACAGACAATCAGAAGAATATTGAAACCGCGGTAACGGATCCAGGAACCCCCGAATTAACAATGGATGATGGCCATATTTGTGTTAAATTGTGGGCCATGTAACATTCTGTGTTGACAGATAAATTATGCATGTCCTGCCGAGTCATATTTCCCCATTATTTGGCCAAGCCCTGACATTTTCCGCGGGGCTGCAAATTTCAGTTTCACTACAAGGAGCCTGCAGTGCGCATGCTCCTGACCTTCCGGAAGTGGGTATAATGGACACGAAAATGCATCAGCGTTACTATAAAACATTAGAAACTAAAAAGTATGAGAGTCGGTCGACGCAGCGTGTGAGGTTTGTTTCTATTTAGTTATCTATTTTGTTATAAAATATCAATAATTGTTTTACAGACAGGCAGATAGACAGACAGCGAGAGAGAGAGAGAGAGAGAGAGAGAGAGAGAGAGAGAGAGAGAGAGAGAGAGAGAGAGAGAGAGAGAGAGACATTCACAGGCAAACAGAACGAATGAACGAACGAGTTAAATTTTTAGAATGCCACAAATTGTGCACGCAGGCCCGTCTTACATTCGGCGCTTCAAAACATTTATCTTCAAACTTACCTTCACAGCATGTTATGGTCATTAAACAATATACACACTATGAGTATCAGGCGAAATACACAATAGCATGGGTGGAAACACATGCAAATATACATACATAATACACGCATGCACACACACACGCATCAGACATAACAAACATACACGCATACATCTTTACAAATATGCTCACAAACATGAATGCATACCCACACACAAACACAAAGGCTTGTACTAAAACATACAAACACTCACACATACACAGACACATCCTCAAACGCACACATACACATGCACTCTCATACATACTAACACACACATTCATGCCCTTGCTTTCAGTATACATCCATACAGCACGTGCGAGCTTATGTGCAGATAGACAGCCGTATATACAGATAGATAGAACCACCACCTTCTCTAGAAATAGAGTCGGCCGTGGATATAACAGACAAACAGGTAGACCAAAAAAAAAAAAACAGATATAAAAAAGATAGACAGGGACAAAGAACACTACAAAATAAAATATGAGACGAAAGCGGGACATAAATCAAAGCCAATAACAAAAGACACAGTAAAAGAAATAATAAAATAAAGAACTCTATTTTCTTCTTTGCGTTCACCTATGTAAACTCCGGCGGAAAGTTATGGTGGTTCGTCCAGTTCTGGACTTTAGTCTTTTCCCAGAACTTGAGTGTTACCTCTCATACGTTTTACAGATCTGATTCATCTGTATGCAGACCGTTGGTTCTATGCTTCTCAGGCAGATGCACTCCGATTGCTTCTAAATAGTTTACTCTTATGACATGCTTGTTAGGAAGGCAGTGGGTCTATTCTTCTGTTCCCCAAAACAGGGTCCCGCAATCCACATGGGAAAACGGAAAAAAAAAATGAACAGAAAGAAACAGGAAAAGCATAAAGAATTAATTCATGAAACGGAATATAAGACAAGAATTGAGCGTCAGAGAACAGCTCTCTCTCTCTCTCTCTCTCTCTCTCTCTCTCTCTCTCTCTCTTCCGCTCTCTCTCTCTCTCGCTCACACACACACACTCACATAGATCCAGACAAATGAAACCCGGGACAATAAAAAACGGAATAAAAATTCCCATTTCCTTGTGATGAATGTCACCAGACACCTCAAGTGCACCTTGCTATAGTTACAGCCTCAGCCAGTAAATAAATAAATCGTTGAGAGGGAACGTAACCTTTCGGGACCTGCAGGAGAAATCCCGCTCTTTCTGCAGCAGAAGTAAACAAATGTGTGGAAGATGAGTTCATGAGCCAGACCATATGGTAGCAGCTCGAATGTTAAAGTACTGACATGAGGTGCACTGTGGAAGGTGAGGGATATAAAAGTGTTTACTTGATACTGGAGTAAGTGGCGGGCCCTTACCCGCTTTGGACTGCAGGCCAAGCCTGTGTGGTATTATGAGCGCGTGCCCTAATTATAACCTAAGTGCTTTGTTTTTAATTTAATTCACCACAAACAAAGAGTTTCCGGGAAAGTCCAATATTCTAGGTGTGTTATGTGTTAGGGTTAGGGCCAGCGCCGACCGCTTCAGAGACGCCTAACCCCAACCCAGAACACCCATAAAACATGCACTCTCTCGGGAACTCTGTGATTTCCTCTGTTTGGGGTGAATTAAAAATATAGTAGCATAACTTCTTTGAAATGGGGTCTCTGGAGTCTGCCATGTTGGTCTGCCGTCCAGACTGAAACTGTCTTCAAACCTCAGGACGGTAGGGTATATATATATAAGTAGCATCCCGGAGGAGGGGGAGGGCAAACTGGTATATCGATCTATAGTTAGTTAGTACTTTTCCAGACGATAGTATTCTACTGTGCGGTATGGCGGCATGGGAACCACTGCCCATGGCGATGGCGAGTGTGACTAGCAACAGCAGCTGATAGTGGCGAAAAGAGCAAAACATTTCCGGTGGTGCTTCAGGGTCAAGGCTCATTCTAGAAGCAGATTCCGAGCTCGAAGCCTGGCCAGCAGAGTGAGGATCCACACTTTCCTTCGAGGTCATAGTGCAGCTATCTGAGAGTCGGGGGAAACTAACAATCTGTCCACACAAATTAGCCAGGTCTGTAAAACAGATGCGCACGCAACACTCAAGTACTGGAACAATCTTACAATTCTGAAGTTAGCCAACAACCGCCGAAGTTAACAGCCGCTGGATGCGAAGAAGACTGACTATCGGTGAAGGTGAGGAAGATTCACCATTAAATGTCTTGCTAGCTGGCGTGAGAGGTCACGCCTCTCCGCACCTGGCGATCTTCAACAGCACGTATCAGTTAGTACAGTGATTCCCAAACTGTGCGCCGCGGCGCCCCGGGGAGCCGAGACCTCTTCACAGGGGCGCGGCGAAATATTCCAAGATACACGAGTTTTTTTTTTTTTTCATCTCTAACATACGAACAGTCATACTTTTACTTAGGTTAGGGCGCCGTGAACAAATTTTAATTGAAAAAGGCGCCGCGACTAAGTAAAGGTTGGGAGACACTGAGTTAGTGTGTTGACCTCTTCTGGTATTCTTGGATTTTAAAAATACATCCTATGTTGTTCTTGGCATAAACATGCTTGCATCATTATGGCATGTTTCCTTCTTCATTGTCATTCCTTGCTAGAAAGTTATCTGGTGCCTACGTCACACGATTGGGCCCAGTCTTTGGCCGCACAAAGTAAAAGGACCTTTTGGCATGTCTTGGACTAATTGGGCATATAGGGCTAGACCCATATTTTATAGACCAGTCGGCACTGAGGGTAATACTGTCAACACCGGACCGACCGTATTTACTTCCCAGGACTTATCTGGTACCACTTTAATGCTGGGTCTACCTGGGAGTCAGTGTCATTTCTGAAGAAGAAGAAACGTCCGTCTTTCTGTAAGACCTGAACCCACGACCTTCGGACACGCAGGAGAGAGTCTAGCCACTACACTACGACGATTCCCATAGCCGCACAAACACAGATAAACATCAAGTCTCTACATTTATTAACTGGTGCCTGCAAAAAAGGGGAATTAAATGGTATGATAGAATCACCAATGTAGAGCTTTACATGATAACTAAACAAGTTCCACTGGACGAAGAGGTGAAGAAAAGACGCTGGCGTTGGATAGGACACAGGCTGAGAAAACCTGAGAATAATTTAACTAGAATGCACTGGAACCCACAGGGGCATAGACATAAAGGAAGACCCCCCAACACACACGGAGAAGGCAGCTAAAGACTGCGGTTAGAAAAAGATAGGGAGGACATGGGGAGAGTTGCATGCAATCTGAGCCCCATAGGGGAAACAGGGCAGAGGAAAAGAATGCATTCTCCGCTCTGGCAAGTAAAATCAGTGTCTACAAAACTACCTCGGCTTTCAGTTGCTACAACTGACTAGTGTTCTTGAACACTTTTTACAGACAGCTAACGGTAAAATAAAATACAAAATATTTCCTGGGCCGATTGGGGGCTGTTTACAGATGTTTGTCTTGCGGTGGTTTCGACAGTGGTACCGAGAGCTGACCGTTTAGTGAGCAATGGCAAACTACTGAACGTACAATTTGCATAAAAAACCACAACAGCCAACAAATGATCGGGTTGCTTCTGCAACGTACGGTAAAGGATACGCAATTAACTTATCGTCCCATGATGCAATATTTTTGTTTCTGACTGTTGAGAAAATGGCATGTTGATCCAAAATAAGTCCAAAGAAGTTTAAAAGCCGGCAGTTCAGTTCCTTTCATTTGAATGATGTCGACCGTTGGACAATCGTCGAAGAATATAAGCAGTCTACGGTAATAAATATGTGTGTAACAATATGTGTCCGTAACAAATGTGTGTCGAAGACAACAATGACAGGCTGGATCGAATGTCTCAGAAAGAAGCAATTTCGTGCGGTGCTGCACAAATAAGTTTTAGACGGACGCTTCTTACACAATTCTATACAAGTTACAATTTTTAAGAAATGTAGCATCCATTGCTTAAAGGTATGAAACTCTGATATATATGGCTGGAGCGCTGGTTTTAAGAGACAATGTGCTGCAATCCAGCGCGATTTCGCTGCAGCCACGATCGGTGTTCGAAACCGGGCGGCTCCTGGGGTTCACCCAGCCTCTAGGAAATGGGTACCAGAGTTGAGACTCTGGGGTAAATAGAGGAACGTCGCTGAAGTTACAGAGTTACGTGCGAACGGCGACACATGCCGACAATTCTTATCAGCTATCCGTACTGGTGGCAGAGCACTTATGGTTATAACCATGTGCAGTGACGCTGGTTCACTTCTCCCGACTTTACCTTTACCTTTTAATGTGCTGCAATAGCACCCACTCTATTTCTTCTTGTGCTTTTCCCACTGTAGCTGTGACATGAATGGGCGGGCATTTGTGGCGAGGAGCAGGAAAATTTTCGCGGACTGACACTGGATTGCGAACCAAAAGCATGACACTAGACAACAGAAAAACGCTGTGGGCACACCAGATTAAACTACGTCTCCTTCAAGTGACGCCCCCGCTTTGGTTCAAGATCCCTATGCTGTCCCAGGCTTTCACACTTTAGCCCTAGACACACAGCACGTCCAAAAATGCACAGCTGAAGACGTCCCTGTGTTGACACTATTATATTTGGCATTCCTGTTCGCATTGAAACCTTGGGACAGGAGGATTCTCAACCTCTATGACCAAGACCCATTCATTTAGGTTAGTTGCGTATCACTTACAGGACGTTGCAGAACCAACCCCAACAGCCGCTGGCTGTTGTGTGGTTTCTCTAGGCAAATTTACGTCCAATAGTTTGCCATTGCTTTCTAGCCTGTCAGCTCCCTGATACCACTGTCGAAATCAACCCAAGGCGCATGGCTTATAGCTGGGATCGAACCCGGCCCCCTGGCATTACGAAGCGTTCGCATCGACTTAGCCACAGAGCCAACTCAGGACCCATTGCACAATTTTAAACGGTGTTTAATTTTTTGTAACGTTCACCGGCTGTAAACTGCGCCGAAAATTCTGGTCGTTCGTCTACTTATGGAATTAAGTCATCTTCCAAGACTCGAGTTTCGCACGCACATTTGATTTACAAATCTGGCTTATTTGTATCCATACTGTTGGTTCCTTGCCTTCTAGGTGCACTCTGACTTCGAAGGGACTACCATTAATTAGTCCTTTTTTTTTTAACGTATCCAAAACCATGAATTGTAAACCCTTTGGCTCGGTACTACGGATATCGCAACCCTTCGGCCTTGATTCCATTATAGGTACCGTTAATCTGGGAGAAATGTGGCTTTTCTGCCTACCCCCGGGAGTGAACCCGGACCACAAGGAGTTCGTCACCCGGCCGCCGCGAACGTCAGGTTTAACTAACTTCGCTAGAGAGCCGGGCTGCTAATTAGTCCATATACGTGGTAGAAGGTAGTGGGTCTTTTCTTTCCCCTCACAATGGGGCCCCAGAACCCACATAGGATGTTGAAGGCGAAAGGATCGGCTCCTATTCAACGTGGTTTACCCTGCACACACAAACACGTTTTAACACTAAAAGATACAAGAACTAAGCGCCACAGTCCACTGAGTTTACCAAAACAACAACAAAGTGAAATTTAATACACAATCTATCAAAGTAGATACCGATACTAGATTAGAAATCTTAAGTGAGCTGTAGCTTTATAATTATCATCATCATCATCATATAAGCAGGTCCCTTGCAGAACGTCGTTCCTATCACGGTCTAGTCAAGTTAAAAAAAAAAGGTACTATTTTTCGAGCCTTTAAGAGTACTGGGAATAAAGGACTAGACCTATTTTGTTTATAGACTTATCGGCACTTGGTGGGTGATGTGGTCAGCCTTTACTTCCCAGGACTGCACCTCGTACTTACTCAAGGCTAGGTCGACCTGGGTGTATGGGCATTTAAAAAAAAAAAAAACGTCCGGCTCCGTTATGAGACGTACCCAACCCCCCCTCCCCCCCCCCAACCTCCTTTTAAATCGCCATCTGCCTGAAAAGAAACTCGGTCTCTCGCTAGCTTTTTCGCTTAGTGCACTTTCTTATCTAAGGAGTCACGTATACCATCTGTCCATATTTGTGTGGGTCGGCCACAGCACCTCCTTAGTACCATGCTTTCTGCTATTATTTTTGCCAATCCGCCGTGGAACTCGATATGGCCAAAGGCTGTAGCTTTTTATTTAATTTGTTTTCCCTCTTACTGTGAACTTGTTTATGGTGGTTGGGGGGTGGGGTGAGAGGGGGGGGGGGGTAGTACGAGTGATTGGATGCTGGGCTCTTATATTGGAGACCCTGAGTCTGAATCTTCCGTTACGGTGATAGGAATTGTTTTATTGGAGGTAATGTGTAAAAATCTTAACCTGCACAATTCGTGGCGACAGCACTAGCCTAAGTTCTTACATTCTCAGCCTCAATACAGACAGTAAAAAAAAAAACATTTAAAATGATTTATTAACGGTTTTTTTTTGGCCTTAATTATATGTTGATATCAATTCGAGTGTAAGGTACGCGAAGAGATACAATAACTATTAGGATATTTTTCCACACCTTTAGGCGTATTGGGCATTTAGCGTTTGAACTATATTTTATAGACCTATCGGCATTCGGGGGTGATGTGGTCAACCTCATGCCGACCGCCTTTACTTTCCAGAACCTTACCTCGTGGCCATTTATGGCTGCGTCGAACTGGGAGCCAATTTCATTTTGAAAAATGTCCGGTTCCTTCAGGACCCGAACATAATGATGACATTCAGATCAGAGCGTCTAGCCACTACACCAAGCCGGCTCATGGTAAAATATGCCAGGCAACAAACTGTGAAATCGTTTATATGTGTTCTTATTATTTGTGTGACAGATGGATGTTTCAAGGGGTCTGTGAGCCCAACGTGTGACCCTTTGGTAATTAGGTTGGGTCGTTGCTTTTTCGTTCTTCTGTCGACTTTTATGTGGCTTAGGCGATGCGAACACGCTTCGTATTGCCGGGGTGACAGGTTCTATCCCAGCTGCGTTGGTTTCGACAGTGGTATCGAGAAGCCGACCAACCAGAAAGAAATGACAAACCAATGGACGTGAATTTGCCTAGAAAAACTCTCCGCCTTCTCCAGAATACGCCTACCAGCTAAATCTCGTGACTGTTTTGGAAGGAATCCCTAGAACTTTTGCTAGAATAACTTCCAGTTTATATCTACACGTTATTGATGTTTATGTTCACGTTGACTGTAGCAAAAGCATTTTTGTTTGTCTGTAATAGCCTTTATTGTTATATTTTAATAGCACACTTATTTACCTTCAAAATAATATATAATTCTATAAAATATGTTGCAAATTAATGAAACTGTAGTTTAATTTGTATATACATCTCCTCCACAAATACTGTGAACACAGAACACTCCGTACTTGCACAAGAACAGGAATCCCCGTTGACCCAGTTGGTCTAAAAATAAAGTCGGCCATGGAAAAACCACAACATCTAAAAAAAATGCTAGGGTTGGTTCTGTAACGTCCTGTAAAGGATGCGCAAATTAAAACTACTCCAAATATCGGGTTGGGCCTCTAACGCTGAGAACCGCCGAGACATGGATGTGATTAATGGACTAGCTTCACTAGTTAATTGTCGTCACTGGGGGAGACTTGTGGGTGTGAGGGTTTCTGTTTCATCGGCTGTATTATGTAGGACATGTAGAACGTTGTGCGGCGGGGAAGGCATTTGGTTGCGCCCAACGTAAAGACTGGCGGGGAAGTGTCGCCTACATTTGCATACGTTCAATGTACACCTGGCGTTTGGACGGCCTTGATTGATTGGTGTGCCAAGGCGAATCACCGGGCAAATTTTATGTGATCGCTTATCCGTAGGCAATTTTTATAATCGCCTTCTTATCGACATTCCTTCCTTCCTTCTGTCCGTCTTTCTTACCATTGACTGCGTGCCTCCATATAGCCCAGTATTTGTTCTTCTTTTAATTTTTGTTTATTTCGCATGTTTTCCCTGGCGAAGTGATCAAACCGTCGGTCTCGCGCTCTGAAGTTCGTTTCACGGCTGCGTCGTTAGGTTCAAGGTGCAATGTTTAGAAGTCCCGTGGGATCGTCGCCGGAGCTATGGAGTGTGTGCTGTATGTGATGCTCTCCGTTCAGCAGAAGTAGATAAAGTCGCATGGGATAACATCCGGTGTAATATAAAGTCAATCCTCTCAAGTTTCACTTCAGTTTCCCAAACAGCACTTCCTGTTCTACTTTCCGTATTTTCATTCACTGAGTTATCGCCGACCGGAAAATAACCATTTTATGCCGTAGTATGCGACTAATATGCGAAGGTACCTTCTAAAGATGAGTACATCTCCCTGAGAGGCGAGGAACCAACAGTCTGTATATATACATAAATCAGATCTGTAAAATGGATGTGCATACAGAACTCAAGTTCTGGAATAAGAACTTTCTGCTGGACTGTGCCGGGGGTGAAGATTCCTTGACCTTACAGTATTAGTTTCTAATGTGAGTTCTGGAGAATATTTCCGTTGTATTAAATTCTTAATATGTGATTTTGTTGTTTTGTTCGACGACAAAGACTGCGGTCAACATGTCCACTTGTATCTCCGTATGAGTGTGTGTGTTTTAAATTTCGTTTAATGTCCTGTTTTGTTTATATGTTCTTTTAATTTTTTTTCTCCGGTGTCAAACCGACAGCTGTCACTCCAGCTGTGTTTCTGCCTGCGTTCTTTTGTGCATGTTTACTGTTTTCTTTCCACATGTACACCTGGTTAACTCCTGGGCCACATAGGGTACTGTAAGCTAGGTCAACAACCAGAGCAAAACGATAACAACAACAGCATCATGTAGAACGTCGCTCTCATCACAGCTCGCCTAAAAGAAAACTAGTCTCTCGCCAGCTCTCCCGCCTCATACATGTCGTGAAATGATAGCCATTACGCATCGGTCTGTAAGGCTGATAACCTGTCTTACCTGTAATCTGCACAAAATTCAAACTTGGACTCGCCCAGAAATATATAGTCCCTTATATCTATATATATGGGCCTGTATTGGACAACATTATTATGTCTGCCTTTTCTGGTTACTTTAACTAAACTCCACTTTTAAATGTATATCTCTTGGGGATATATTTAGGGAGTTAATTGAGGTTTCTTGGAAACCGATTTACTCCTTGCCCCAGTATACAAGGAACTTCTTTTGTACCAAACGCCGGAAATGTCTAAACTGACCGCATTCTCCTTGCCAGCTTCTCAAGCCTCCAGATGTGTTAATCTGTGCCTGTATACTGTCAATTTTTCAAGGCAATCTGGAAATGTCTCAGTTTTTACATATGCTTGGGATGTATATTTTCTGAAGAGCTGGCAGAAGATTCACAGTCTCAACAACATCCACCCACCTATCCAACCACCAGAACCAACTTGTTACCCACCAGCTAACACCTGTGAAGGTTCCTGACATCTCCAAAAATGGGGGAGGGGCGATTGTGCCTCAAACAGCTACCAGTGCCAGAGTCAATGTGGCCTCTAAGACATTTGTGTGTCCTTACTGGTGATATAGACATGCTAGATACCAGTACAGTTGCTGTACAGTGAAGTACTCTTGCTACTGATCCAGTGGGAGCAGAATTCCCAGAGTCAAAGACAGTCAAAATCATCCGGAGCTGAGGGAGGCATCACAGACAAGATAAGAGAAGATAAGTCTAATGCTTCGCATGATGTTGTGTTCC
>CAJHNH020003580.1:619524-674807 GCA_905116865.2 Candidula unifasciata | reverse complement strand
AGATGTGTTAATCTTGCCTGATATTACTGTCAATTTTCAAGGCAATCTGGAAATGTACTCAGTTTTACATATGCTTGGGATGTATATTTCTGAAGAGCTGGGCAGAAGATTCACAGTCTCAACAACATCCACCCACCTATCCAACCACCAGAACCAACTTGTTACCCACCAGCTAACACCTGTGAAGGTTCCTGACATCTCCAAAAATGGGGGAGATTGTGCCTCAAACAGCTACCAGTGCCAGAGTAATGTGGCTCTAAGACATTGTGTGTCCTTACTGGTGATATAGACATGCTAGATACCAGTACAGTTGCTGTACAGTGAAGTACTCTTGCTACTTGATCCAGTGGAGCAGAATTCCCAGAGTCAAAGACAGTCAAATCATCCGGAGCTGAGGGAGGCATCACAGACAGAGATAAGAGAAGATAAGTCTAATGCTTCGCATGATGTTGTGTTCCTCACAGCTTCCGTGTCGTCCAGTGATGAAAAGATGTCATCTCCAAGGCATTCTGTCTGTGTAGATCCTAGTGATTTGGACATGATATCCTGAGATCTGGCAATTGTCTCACTTTTATATATCTAATTTACATTGATTATATACATTCATTTTCATGGCTGACTTAGGTGTCTCTATTTCACCTTTTTAAGTGTTTAGCAGTTGTGTATGTATGTGTATCTTCATTATATGTGTTAACATGGTTATGATAATGAACTATCATAACCTGGGGGCTTTCTTTAGTAAGTAGTGGGGGTGTCCAGCCAAGTGTGCCTAGAAATATTATATATATATACTGACATATTTTGTAGTGCCAATACTTGAGTTGCCCTACTCCAGAGATAAGTTGATCGTATATTGGCCACGGGGAATCCCTTAGACCAATACGAGCCAAACGACTCAACATAATTATCTCTGAGTGCTGCTGGTTCTGAAGGAGAAATCCTTACATTAGGCACGCGACAGGAGTGATATGTGACAATACACTTTCATACGCAAGGTGTCACTTATATCATGTTGTCATATTTATGCTGGTCCGCCCCTACACATTCTTCTCGGGCCCACGCCGTCTGTTTTTAATCTTTCAAATTCGCCATAGCAATTGAAATGGCCAAATTTATTCAGTTTCCAGCCAAATTTCTGTTTACTAGACAATCTAGGGAAACTCTACGTAGAACTATCATCAGGAAAGGCTCGCTCATGGGCCACTAAAACATCCAAGACCTACAACGGATTGCAACGAACCGCCATGCATGGAGAGTCATGACCTCTGCCCTATGTGCCGCACTCGACACAAGAGGAAAGACTAACTAACTAAGACAATCTTAATTTCACTTAATCTTCTTCTTCTGCTTCTTTTCTTCGCGTTCACTGGCTGTAAACTGCGGCGGACAGTTCTGGTTGTTTGTCCACCTCTGGACTTAAGTCTTGTTCCAGAACCTGAGTGTTGAGTGTACAACCGTTGAACAGATCTGACTTAACTGTATGCGATGCCGATTGTTGGTTCCTTGCGTCCTAGGTAGATGCACTCCGACTTCAAGGGAAACCCCGAATTAGTCGACTCCTACGACATGGGTGTTTGGGAGGCAGTTGGTCTTTTATTGTTGTCCCAACAATGGAGCCCGGAACCGCACACGGGGACCTTGATGTTCAAATCCACGGATGTTAGACAACACTGATCATCTAAAGTTTCATCAATCACTCGTGTTTCGTCTCACAATGAAGGTTTGCTTCAATGGATCTCCAAAAACGGGACATCAACTCACTGTACACAACAATTATTTGCTACAGTGTAAAGTAACGAAAGGTCTCTTTTCCTCGTCTTTAGGATCAAAGTCTTCATATGTTTGCCCTTAAAAGGTCGGTTGTCAAGTTGTGTTGTGGTTTGCAGCTAAGCAGCGGTATCTGAGATTTTAGGCCCACAACACACATCCGATTTGTTAGTGAGCAGTGGGACCTTTTGTCCCAAAGACAGGGACTAGAACCAACAGAACAGGGCTCCTGTGTTCTAGGGTCCCAATATCATACTCGGTAACACACCAGATTCTTCTCCTTTACTTCCACTTCTATCACTTTGGTTATCGCGGGAGATAACAAGGTTCTGCTCCGTGCTTTTCTGGCCGCCTCGACAATAGACACGTCGTGTTGTAAAGTTTCTCCAATGTTATCGTTCTGTATTTGTTGGGTCTACCTCGTGGTGTAAATCCTTCTTCTATTTTTCTGGGTGTATGCCTTAAATGTTCTGGCGTCACAAAGCATTATCTGTAAGTGAGGAAACGATTTGATTTGCTGTCTTTGTACAATGTAATTAAAAAGTGGTTCTGGGCCGACTTTGACTTTGTCTCTCCCCACCCCCCACACACACACACACACACACACGCACGCACGCACACACACACACACACAGAGTTTGAGATCAGAAGACTGGGAGACACCGGATGGTGATGGCACGCGTCAGACGGCAAGTCACTTCATAATGCTATTTTTATATAAGAGTTTGACACAGAATTTGTTATCTTTTATTTAACAACCTAACTTAACAACGTTCTTAACGATAAGGCAAGCCAAAAGATAACACAACCCACAAGGATAAATTATGAAACCCAAATCTATCCTTACCTTGCTGATGCAAACAAAATCCAAAATTCACCTAGTTTCCCTTCACATGAATCGTGTGTAAGTACGAACTGACACACCACTTAACCGTCCAAGTCACCATTCAAACACAAATAGTTCTGAACTATAACTTCCCAGTCGAAGGTACCCCTAAATCAAGCTTCAGTGAAGTGTGCGACAAACGAGAACATCGGCCCGCAAGTTGTCAAAAGTTTCCTGTGTTGTGTTTTCATAGTTTACCGCACCGTGTTGCCATAGGCGGCGCCGATCGGCGCGAACCAGCGCGTGGCGTGCACCCCGAAACCAGGCCTGGCGGGCGATGGGACCCGACTAACGTAACTTGGGACACTGGTTTGGAGACAGGGCTGTCGAGGTTGGTACTTTTGTACACATTTTGGTTGCTTTGATAATATCTTACCCTAGATGCCGTTACAGGACAGTCCAACATTTTAGAGGGCGATAAGACTGAGTTTCCCGACTTTCTGATGCTTTTAACGACCTCAAAACGTCTAGAACTGGCCCTAACCCCAACCTACCTTGGCCCCATGAGAGAGTATAGCAGGTCTCACGACTGCATGCAGCCCATCGACCACCCCCTGAAATATTAGACTGTCACTTGACTTGTGGATGTTTCCTGTTTGGGGTAGGATATTAATAAAACACAAAATTGTGCACTATTTTTGACTCAAGCCCAGCAAAACTACATTTGGTACTACACCCGTTGTTTTGGTAGGTTTGAGAAATTGTACGTACTATGGTAGGTGTAACAAGGACAGATCGACTTACGAACGATGATATCAGGAGGCGAGTCGGCACAGAACCAATACTGAACTTTATAGGTAGACAATAAATCAAATGATTTGGCCATGTAATAAGACTGGCATCAGACAGGAGACCACAGAAAGCAGTGTTATACAGTTACAGCGGTAACAGACTCAGATGTAACAGACTCAGAGGTCGACTACATAAAAATATAGACACTGAAATAAGAGACACTGAAAAGTACTTTATACGAAGCGAGCAGAAGGGTACGTTCCAAGAATTTCTTCATGCTCTGTCGCCGCGAGGAATTCAATGAGTAGAGAAAAGAAGAAGAGGAGGAAATGTTGCATCAGTATTTCAAGCTTTGGCATTGTGTGCTGGATCCACTAAGTCTTCCGAAAGGAAGTCCGACGCCATTTACGTTATTTGACTGACATCTCCCAACTTTTATAAGGTTTGAGGTTTTGAACACCGGATAAACATGATTGCACACGAGTAGTAATCCATAAGTGCTCCGTTCTTCTTCTAACTCAAGTCTGAGTCCGAAGAAGCTCAGCACAGTGCACAGGCTCTGTAACACCGGAGAGAATCCTGAAATACTTTGTTTAGATTTTTAACTCCACATTTTGGCTAATCTTTTTTATTTCCAACTGCCAAACGATTTTTTTACGTGCGCAACAATGCACACGGGCGTCCGATCTCACTACCCAGAGACCAGAGGAAATTACTAGAAGTCCAAGTCTGCGTGAAAAAATCCCAGCCCTTTTTGGGAATTGAACCCGGAACCTCTAGCACTCGAGGCGGACACCATGCCTCGGGACCACGCAGCCCCCCCACCCCCACTCCTCTCTCTCTCTCTCTCTCTCTCTCTCTCTCTCTCTCTCTCTTTTAAGGAAGAACATTAAGAACAGATAAATATAAATTAGAGGGAACTAACAGAGTATGGGCAACCACCTAATGCTGACAAATCCACAATAACAATTTAGCTTCACAATTTCAGGAGCAAAAGTTGGAGATGAAAATCGCTCAGGTCTCTTGCCATTACTTTATTCTTCTGCAGCTGCCGAAAGAGTTGTGGCTCTGTCTAGTAATATTAAGATTACGCCAGCTGAATGCCTGCATAAGAACTTTGTAACGAAGTGAGCAAGAAACAAAACAAACAAATAATAATAATGGTGCAGCAATCAGGTAATGGACAATTTCATTGGCGATGAAATATAAGTTAAGCCAGGGTGTGTGTGTGTGTGTGTGCGTGCGCGCATGCGTGTGTGTGTGTATATATGTACGTACTTTTAAAACATTTTAACAGATATTTACATTAAAAAATAAAATGTTATGGTACTGTTTCAACAACAACCACCCAAAAGGAGGAAGCGACTGTTTCCATAAAATGTCGACAGCCCTGACCTCACCACGTAACCCAGGAAACTGGCTCGGAGGTCGTGATGTAACTTATGTAAGCGGGAAGGTTTCAAACTGGCTTCACGGCGGCGCAGGATTTGAAATAAGTATGTTTTGATTCGCAGGGGATTCTTCTTTAACTTCTCTCAAAGGACTGAACTGGAGTTTTTTAAGGATATTATACTGACACCTGTGGAGGGAACCTAATCAAACCAGGTTTTTTTCTGTTTAGCGACCACGTCACGTGAGATTTTCGCGAAATCCCATGTTGGGGGGGGGGGGGGGGTGAGGTTAGTAGTAGTCGCCATTCATTTAACACTGATTCTAACACTAACCCCCCCCCCCCCCCCCCCGTATAATATGGGAATTCCCTAAATGTCGTGGGATGTGGTCGCTAAACAGAAAAGAACCCAAACCAGTAATAATATGCCAGCCAGCCAGCTGACCAACCGCCAAACAACCAACCGGTCAAAAAAAAAATGCAACCATCCATTCAAGATACACAGACACAGACACACACGGGAATCCGAGTACTGAATACACAGACATGACTTCAGGTGTGTGACACACACTGGACCCAGTGGGCAAGACACGGGACATGACCCGTGTATTGGACACACACACACACACATACATACATACATATACATGACCTAGTGTGCGTGGCCACATTCTGGTATCTTACATATCCTTGTAAAAAAAATGTTGACATCGAATATCAGGGAATGTTGACAGTTAACTGATAACATTGTTTGCATGCCTCTGAGTTTGAGATTGGGGAAAGGAGGAGATGGGGGGGGGGGGGGGGGTGAGTATTGTAAAATAAAAGTAAAAAAGTTGTCCTTCTTCGCAATGAAGGCTGGTATCAATGGATCTGCAACAGGCTCTGTCTTCTGTCCTGGTTGTACACTCTCTCTGGGACTATTGTTCCTCCATCTCTCAATGTTCTTCTCCCAGCATATCAATGTGAACCTCTTGTTCTTGTGCCTTCAGGGACCCCCTCCCCCCCCCCCCCCCCCCGAAATTATGTTTTTTATATGTTGCATCTTCTAATTTGGCTGAAATATATAACTTGTCTCTAGTGTGTTTATCCCATGAATATAGCTAGCAATTAATGGGTAAAAGAGGGGTGGGGGGGGGGGATGTACAGGGATGCCATTTTTTCTTTTAAGTATCTATTTATATTTTCATATTATTTCATACATTTTAGGGGGATAGGGACGGGGCGGCATTCATCACGTAACAATAATAACAAGTAAGCCATTTTTTTTAATATCCAGAAACCATGAGTTCTTAACCCAATGGATATAGCAACCCTTCGGCCTTGATTCCATTATAGGTACTGTAAATCTGGGAGAAATGTGTTTTTTTCTGCCTACCCCTGGGAGTGAATCCGGACCACAAGGAATTCGTCACCCGGTCACCGCGATGTCAGGTTTAACCAACTACGATAGAGAGCTGGGCAACAAGTAAGCCATAAATCTCTCTTCCGCAGTATTTAGCGTCTTTTGAAAGAATACACTCGTGATTTTTCTGACGGGATGTCTATACATACGAGCAGCTAGCTTTTCACTTATTGATTATAAAACTGATATTACTTTAACTAGGTCTTTTCGATTACATGTCAGTCCTCATGTGTAAGCATTAGAAGATAACTATATCACTATAGGGGGTTTCAGGTGAACATTTTCTCCTCGTCGCTTCGCTGTTGAGAATAAACGTGCGCAGCTATCATTGCAGTACTAGTAACTAGTAGCTCTTTACATATTACAGTTGCTGCATAAGAGGCTAAGCATTCTTTTTGGTTTTGTTCATTGGCAATGGAAAGTATTAGAGGCCATTTCAGCCGTTATATTAACAACTTGCCACTAGTTTAACTCTTAAGGAGAGATTAAAACAATAGCTCTATGCGACAGAAAGAGTTAAAATAATAGTCTGGATACAGTAGTGTAAAGTAACAAATGGATGAGTCACAAAGAATTCAGAAAAGTATATAATGCCAGGTGAAACCAACAAACGCAAGGTGAGTTTCTGGGTGCTCTTTGAAATTAGGCGTGTTGATATTTGATATTAGGTTCTACACTGTCATTCTGACGTGATGTTGGCCACATCACCCACTAAGAGCTGATTTGTCTATAAAAAATGGGATTAGCCCTATGTGCCCTATATGCATGAGGGCGTGGAAAAGGGTCCTTTATTTTACTGTTACTACACTGTCATCGATTCACATGTCCATCGAAGCGATTTTGTTTTTAATCATTTGAGAAAACAATTGTACCTGGAAATGTCCTGGGACGTCAAGTAGTCTTTGTGATATTAATCATATCACACAACGAGTGTAGATGCGTGTATAACAATGATTCCCAAACTGTGCGCCGCGCCACATTAATTCTCATACTGAATATTATGATGTTATTTACAAGCGAGTCTATTGCTTTTCAAGCAGTGTCCATTCAACTATGTATTAAAAGTCCACTAACTATTCATACCTATCATTGCAAACCCATTTGCATTGGTAGCTCTGCTGCTGGGCGCGAATGTTTACTAATCACACACCCTTTTTTTTTTTTTAAATTCAGATGTAACCGATCATTAAATGCAATACACGGGATGATATTGTCAGTGTTCATATTAAGAGACTTAGATCCTATTTGTTGTTATTGGTGGTCTTCTTTGGGGATTTCCCCCCCCCCTCCAAGCCCACACCGCAAAAGTGGTATAATTAAGCCAACCCCTCCCTCCCTCCTTAGACACTTAGTGTACGCTGTTGGCGTCAAACCCGCCCCTTTTTTGCCCCTACCTGCGCGTTGGAGGTATATAGGCTGACCGTCATTCCATTGAACGAAGTTTTTTCGCCAGGGACACTAGATGAGTATCATTTATTCTATGCATTAGAGTCCTATGTAGTCACTTCATAGTTAGAGCCTATTTGTGTATGTGTACTGTGTTGTCCTTTATGTGCTGATGAAGGCTAATCGCCGCAACGTCCTTTGTTTGTTTATTGTGATCGATTTTGTAAAGCTAACATAAACTAATTGTTGCTTCTTACCAACTTTTTCTCTTCCCTATAATTTTCTACTCCTTTAAAAAAAATATATAATTAAGGCAGCAATTTGCATTTTCTTGCAGTTGCTCTTCTGCATTTTTCATTTCCTCTAGAGTCACTTCTATTCTTTATCTGCCTCTTTAGCACTGGTGGGCAAACTGTTTTTTGCCTCGCGAGCCATAGTTTGCCTACCACTACTCTAAAGGCTGACGTTTTTATTCCAACAAATATTCATGTACTAACGCTTTCTGCCAAATTCCTTACATCTAGGCCACATTTTGTGTGTTAGTCACTAGGCTTCACGTGTGCTGTGCAGACAACATCTAACATTCCATAAAAATAACTCAATCCAACAACCAGAATGTATCACTTAACAACAAAGGACCCCATTGTTGAGACCAAGCCGAGGCTACTTCAAGCTCTTCAAACCGGCAGAACGTTTCAAGGGCTGTAACTGTTAAATAGGCTCATTGTTACCTGGCTTTGGTCGGATCAGGCCCCAGGGATGCGGCAAAAGGTAAACGTGCTGGAAATAATGAAACCTGATCGCCAGGTAACCCCACGGGGAGGAGTTTAATACCCCTGTCATATTAGCCCATGGAGAATTGAGTAAATAACGCGGAAAGGAGAGGAAAGCGTCGGTCTCTGAGGTCTATTTGTGTGCCTGTGCAATCCTTTGGTATGTGGATTTCCGGACTCAGTTTAAGCGAGAACTAGTGGAGCACATGTTACAGACATTGAATCTGAAATGTGTAACAAACTGTAGCATAATTTAAGAACAGGGGCGCCTTGAGCTTCCTAAGAAAAAAAATATATATAAGATGGAACTAGGTTTTGCAGGGAAGCTAGCTAAGCGGTCTCATATGGGAGCCGCTGTGGTATAGGGGCTACATGCTCGCCTGCTGATTCGAATGGCGTGGGTTCAAATCTGTTGATATGTCCATGGATTCTCATCATTCGTCTATAAAACTATAATATGGGACTAGTAGAACCATTTTAACTATTTTTAAAAATTCTTTTTTTAAAGAATTTGTTTAGTATTTTATGGATGGATCCATTTTGGATAGGTGAGTCTGTGAATGGACGGATAGACAGAGAGACACACATACATAATAGGAGAAAGAGAGCTAAAGTTAGAGAAGAGAAGAAAAAGGAAGCGCGACAAAGTGAAAATCGAGGTGAGAGAGAGAGAGAGAGAGAGAGAGAGAGAGAGAGAACGAACGAACGAACGAACGAACGAACGAACGAACTTTATTTTCAAAGGGTCACAAATTGGGCACGCAGGCCCGTCTTACATTCGGCCCTTCCAGTCAACCATCTTTCGCACAGCAGTTGTATTTTACTAATAAAGCATGTTATGATCATATGATGTTATGCATATTATGAATATTATAAAAGAACACAAAAGCATGAGTTGTAAAGTGCATGCATACATACACACGCTCACCCACTCACTTACACACACAAACCTGCATGCATACATTACATACATACACAGATACATATAAACAAACATGCATACACACATACACACAGGCATACGTACACACAAACATACATACATAGATACAAACATACAGGCATACATATATACATTCATACATACATACGTAGTACAGGCATACACACATACAGTCATAAATCCAGTCATGCATGGAGACACACACACACATGCACACATGGACACTCCCACAGAGACACAAACACTCAGACACAAATACAGACACATACACAGACACTTACATATAAGCACACACAGGGAAACACACAGCACACGTACTTACATTCGTGCTCACACACTGACACACACACCGCACATACGCAGACAAACATGCAGACTCATACATACAGCCACATAGACACACACGCAGTCAAACACACACACACACAAATACAGACAAACAGGCAGATAAACACATACTGACACCCACAGAGACAAACACGCAGAAATGCATCTACATACAAACACATAGAAATACACACGCAGACACATATATTCAGCACGCACAGACATATACTCTGACATGCAGACACATACAGACAACAAAGGGGCACACACAACACACACAGAGAAACACACATAGACATGCACAGACAGACAGACACATGCTGACACATACAGTCACGCAGTTAGACATACAGACACCCACACACAGAGATACATACATACAGCCTCATAGACACACCCGCAGACAAAACACATAAACATACACAGGCAAACATGAAGACAAACACATACGGGGACACACACAGACACAAACGCAGATATACACAGTCACATCAAATATGCAGAAAAAGAAACCAGTTCACACTGAAACGTGGACATACGCGCGAACACACACACATTCGCACATACACAAGGACACATACGCATACATTCGCAGACACACACGCAGATACACAAGCAGACAAACAACATACTCAGAGTCATATGTATAAAAACACGCCTACACATACATACATATCAAGCACACGCGCGCGCGCAAACATACATATCATACACACCTTGTTTAATAATAAATTGATAATGCAATATGAGAGAGAGAGAGAGAGGTTGGGGGGGGGGGGGAGGGAGGGCGTGGAGGAAGGGTTATTTTAAAATAAAAATTGAGATTGCCTGATACGTGGTCTAGGAAGATAGTACTGCCCATGTATGTTTGCATGACGTAATTCTTGCGTGCCGGCATGACCAGTTTGGATTACGTAGACAACGCGGCCGGTGAAAAACAAGAGACTGCCCCATGAGACATAAACTTTAATTAATTGAACTACACCAACGTCTAGCCCTGGGGAGTTGTTCCATTCTAGGAACGACACTGGAATCTGATTGTGTGCAGCAGATTAAATCTTTTATTTCTAGAATGTGTCATAAAAAAGCAATTTTTTGTGGAGTCGGCTACAGAACTAAGTTGGGTTCTTTCATAATAAGTCACCCCTATATGACATCAAGGGGACATTCCAATATTTTATAGGGTGGTAAGACCGGGTTTTCCGGCTTTGTGCCGCTTTTAAGTACTCGAAAACACCTAGAACCAGACCTTGCCCCAAACCACCTATGTCCCACGAGAGAGTCCAGCTCAGGTTCCACGACTGCATGCAGCCTAGGTTCCACGACTGCATGGAGCCTAGGTTCCACGACTGCATGCAGCCTAGGTTCCACGACTGCATGCAGTCTAGATACCACGACTGCATGCAGACTATCTACCACCGAATGAAATATTGTCTCTTTGGGGTGAATAAAAATGAAAGCACCCTAAGTTGTTCCTAGAGAGGCCAGGTGATTCTTAGTATGTCCAGCCAACGCATAAACAGACATAACACAAAAAGTTTTATTTATTGTCTTGGCTACCCACGTGTAAACCAAGCACGCCGACATAAAAACATATGTGGTGCTCCAAGGGCCTAAACATTATTACAGTTCTTCTTCTTCTTCGATCCTTCTGTCAGAAAACTTATATCAGAAGACCGGTAGCCTTTATGGAAGCTATCGTGCAATCCATATCCTCTCGTGTACCATACAGTTTTGTCTTCATTGTGGTTGGAACAGGCCAGATTGCGACTCTGTTGTCAGCATACAGTTGACAGTGTTGCAGCACATGCTCAGCATTTTCGGGTGCCACGCTGCAGGGACACGTCTCCGTATTTCCTTCACCGAAAAATTTGAACATATGTTGACGAAATCTGTTGTGCCCAGTCCTTAGTCTAAATTTGATTACACTGCCCCTCTCTAGAGAGGCGATGAAGTGAGTCTTGGGGAGAAAATCTTTTGTGGGTATCCAGAAAACCTTTCTTGGATACTAGATTGTATTATTGTTTTCATCTCTTGGTGGGTTAAGTCGCTATTTGGTTGTACCATGTCACTGCCGCTTCTGGCCAATCTGTCCGCTATTTCATTGCCTTCCAAGCCACAGTGACCTGGAATCCACTGCAGTACAGATTGTTCTACAGAAGAGCCTAAGTAAATCAGCTGTTGCGTCAAGTCTACAAACTGAGTGTCTTTTGGGTTAACAATTGCTTGTAGAGCTGACATAGCATCAGTCAGAAAGACCACTCTGCTATATTTGCTGTGCTGTTGTCTATTCAGGAAAGAACATGCCGCTAGAAGTGCTTCTGCCTCTGCTCTGTAATTAGAGGAATATGAACCTGTTGGTACAGCCTGGTTGATTTTCAAACCATTCGGACATTCTATGTATATTCCTCCTCCTCCGTCTCTTACTGCTCTCTTGGCTGAACCATCTGTATACACTCGAATCCAACTCTGGTGTGGATAAAGTCTATTGATCTCTCCTTCTGTAGTTGATTTCATATCAGTGCTGCTCATTGATGATTTGGAGGAGATCCCTGTTACAGTGGTTCTGACTGTTGGTAGGCTTTCCCTAAGCCAAGGGGTCAGTCGTTGTAAGGTTTAAGTGGAACATTTGGTATTATGGGAGGGAGTTTAAGGACAGCGAGCTTGGCATTTGCGTTCTTAATAAAACAGGTTCTCCTTAGTCCAGCCTTCTGGGGTTTCTGCAGTCGGCTGTGCATTGGTTTTTCTTAAAAGTGGTGGTATTTGGAAAGCTGGGTGAGGAGCTTTGTGTCTCTCCTATCTTCCAGATCATGAAGACCAGTAATTGTTTCCATATCTGATATGGGCGTGGAGCGCATTGCCCCTGTCATTATTACAGTGATGTTAACAATAATACAAATAATAATAATAATGTGCTAAACGGCAGATCAGTATAATAACATACTTGTAAAAACATTTACAAACAACTTAAAAATGGAGCGTCTATAGGTGTTTTGAAGAAAGATGTAATATGATTTTTTTAAGGGGGGGGGGGGGCGGGCTTCAGATGCATAAACCAGGTTTACGTCCATTGCCCCCTCCTGCCTTCCCCATCTTTTAATTTTCCAGCGACTGTTTCCGTTGACCCCCCGCGTAAGGAAAGATTCTCTCACATACCCAGTCAGGAATGCTTGAACAAGCTCCAAAAATAATGAACATGTTTGAATGTGGAATAAATAATCTGTGAAGTTTTAAACAATGTTTGCTGGAGGTTTTCAGCTCGGATGTTTGTGCGGGGTCTGTGGAATTATCTTTGGAAAACATGTCATGTCTTTTGAAATTAATGGGTCTTTTTAGAGGGCGTGGACGTAGCTTCTGAGAACTCTACAATTATCTGATTTCTTGCGTTACCTGTATCGTAAAGTTATATGAAATCAAAGTTAAACTGAAATCTAAAGTTTTCTGTGTCGTAACGTTTTTTTTTTGTTTTTTTTTGAAATTAGTGTTCAACTGAATTCTAAAGTTTTTTGTTCATTAAAGTTATTTGAAGTCAGTCAAGCTGAACGTTAGCCGGAGCCGACAACTATGCAAACGCTAATGTTATATAAACCTTAAACATCTCTGAATGTTACCATAAACTCTAACATTATCTTGAGACTCAAGTTATCTGGGCTCTAAGGATATCTAAACTCTAACTATCGGAACCCTGGCATTATCTGAGCTATAAGAGTATCTATCTATCTGCTAGTTGTCTTTACTCTAACGTTATCTGGGCTCTTAAATTATCTGAGCTCCTACAATTCTGAACTGCAACACTGTTTCAGCCGTAACAGTGTCTGAACTCGAAATTTAACAGAACTCTAATTCGAACAACACCAGTTCGGTGGTACTTTTAATTATGGGTGTTCAGTCGTCATGTATATTGATTGGTACATTTGCATCTGTAGAGGTGTGCTTCGATCACTTAGTGGTGGCATGTTCAGTCTCCTTCTTTTCTCCCGCCACCATCATTGCCCCCGTCTTAATTTTCTTCTTCTTCTTCTTCTTCTTCTTCTTCTTCTTCTTCTTCTTCTTCTTCTTCTTCTTCTTCTTCTTCTTCTTCTTCTTCTTCTTCTTCTTCTTCTTCTTCTTCTTCTTCTTCTTCTTCATCCTCCTCCTCCTCGTCCAACTACTACAACCGCACCTACTACTACTGCAACTCGTCGCATCACCAGAACCATCACCACCACAACAAGAACAAATACAACAACAACTATTACTACTACAATTACTACTACTGCAATTACTACTACTACTACTACTACTACTACTACTACTACTACTACTACTACTACTACTACTACTACTACTACTACTACTACTACTACTACTACTACTACTACTACTACTACTACTACTACTACTACTACTACTACTACTACTACTCCTCCTACTACTACAACTATTACTTCTACTGCCACCACTACTAAAGCTGTTGCTTCTACTACTACTAATGTTCTTATGTTCTACCGTCTACTATCACCGCTAACACCCCTCTACTTATATGGCATTCGGTTCCAGCTTAAGAAGAAGATATTAAGTAACAATTGATACGAAGTTAAATACCAGACACTGTCTCTATCTACTTCCCCACTGAACATTCGCCATATTTATTTTTATTTTTCATTTTCCCAATATTTATAAAAAATGTCCCAAATATATGCGCCCATCAGCAGATGTCAGTTTGTAACAATTACTGCAGGCAATTATCCCAGCCAATCAGTGTTTAACATCCAAGATGGCGCCAGCATGTTCAAGATGTCGGGAGAGGTCAGAGCTGACAAATCCTCACGATAAATGAAAATAAGCATCAGGGGTTCCCCGTGTGGGTTCCGGAGCCTCCATTGTGGGGAAAACAAGAATAGACCCACTGCCTCCCCTACCAGCATGTCGTAAGAGTCGACTAAATGGAGGCTTCCTTCGAAGTCAGAGTGGATCTGCCTGAGAGGCAAGGAACTAATAGTCTGCATAAAAATAAGTCAGATATGTAAAACCGACGTGCACGCAACACTCAGGTTCTGGAACAAGTCTAAAGTCCAGAAGTGGTTGAACAACCAGAACTTTCTGCCACAGTGTACAGCCGGTGAATACGAAAAAGAAAGAAGAAGAAAAGTATCAGCAGTGACGACACAAAGAAAAATGCACCCTTTTAATTCCTTAGGGAGAAGGAGACAGTTATCATTTTTTGGCCATGTTATGAGAAAAGGGAAAATATAAAATTTTGTGACCACTGGAAAGATCTAGAAAAGGAGGGATAGAGTAAGACAACAAGAGAAGATTCTTGACAGTCTTGTTGCATGGCATGGAGGTGTATCGGCACACGAACTGATACAGGCTGCAGGAGATCGCAGATTATAGAGAGGCATGATCGCCCACGCCGGTCGGCAAGGTACCTGACGATGATGATGAGGGAGAAGGAGGGAGATCAAGAAGCTTAGGTTTTATTTAAGTGCATGGTAGTAAAACAAATAATTTTAATAACAATAACGATTACTATGTGGGAGCAGCCTAAAATGGGTATCAGGTAAAGTAAACGACGTTGGCGAAATGTCAACCACATCGCCATTAGTCTATCAGACATCTGTGTAACCTCAGATGGCCGAAGCGCCTCTGGTGTGTGAGGGAAATTTTACTGTTGACTTTTATCATTTGCCCCATACGTCCAAGAGAAACAGGTCTTTGTTATTATTATCGCTATTATTATTATTATTATTATTATTATTATTATTATTATATTATTATTATTATTATTATTATTATTATTATGTGTAGTGGGCCTGCGTGGTGTAGCGGCTAGACCTCGTCTGCGGATCGGAAGATCAAGGGGTTAGATCCTGACGGAGCCAAACATTTTTTTAATGCTCACCAGCGTTAAGTGGGTACCAGGTGCAGTACTGGGAAGTAAACGCCACCGGCGTGATGTTGACCACAGCACCTACCGAGTGCCAGTTGGTCTATCAAGGTCTATTCATACCTGTACAATACGCCTGTAGGCGTAGACAAGGGCCAGTTACGTTACTTTATTATTATGTTCTGAATGGCAAATAACTGCCAATTACTACCACGTTTTGCGGTTAAGCCGGGGGTCGGGGGGGGGGGGGGCGAAGAGCCCGAAATTTTACGGCCGCGTGGCTAGTGCTGTCGCCACGACTGTGCAGGTAAGGATTTTGACTGGCAAATAAAAGTAATAATATATCTGAAGTAATACCAACATAAAAGAAATGGTGGACACACACACAAAAAAGACTTCTATATATTACTTTCCTCTTGTAAATTGTTCTAGGTGGTGAAGAATCCAATGTTTTAAAAATTATTGGTAGCAAAAAAAAAAAAAGGAGGATGGGTGGGGAGGGGTTGGGGGGGGGGGGGGGGGCCTTATCTCTATTTTAAAAGCTCATCGTTGGGAAAGGAATGGGAGGGCGACGAAGATGCACGGGCCTCGAGGATTCGGCGCCTCTGTTTCACGATAAAGAAAAATAGGTTTCTTGTCAACATAAATATATTTATCAGAGAATCCAAATGCAGAAGGCCAGGCCTAGCGTGATTTGTTTAATCTTAGAATAATCTTTGAAATGGGTAATTCAGGGAGCTCTCATTTGCATTTGAAATGCGCCCCCCCCCCTTTTTCCCCGCCTTCTGTGTGATAATCTTTAACTTTAGTATTCAATTATTGATGCGTATGATCATTTATCTTGTTTGTTTTTACGCATTTAAATAGCCTTATGGATATAGACATCAACATACGATGTGCTAGAGCAACAAGCCACGTGCTGGGACGACTAGCACCACTTGTAACAAACAGCAGTATAACTTCACTATTTTTTGAGTCAGCTTTATGCTCTCCAGTCTCAGACTTTGAATCTTAACTAAAACTAATGTACCTACAATTATAACAACAGAGATGATATGTCGCCAAGAAGAGGTACAGCTAAAAATGAAGAAATTAGAAAAGGACTAAACCTGAAACCAGTTATACAGTTTATTAAAGAGCAACAGGTGGGATGGTTCGGCCATTTCACGAGAATATCCCGGTATCAACTGCCACAGACAGCCATGCTGCAGAAATACAGTGGACACAGAGCAAGGGGAAGACCACGAGAATATGGAACAATGTCATAAACAATATAAACAGCCTCAAGTAATTTAGCATCAACTAGTACATTGTTCCCCACTAAAAAGCAAAAACAGGAAAGTAAAAAAAAAAAAAAAAAAAAAAAAAAGACAGGGGTTCTTCTGCGCAGAGATCCTATAAAATTTAACCAGAACTCAGACAATGAATACCTGTATCGTGAGTTACATGACGACAACCTAGCTACATGGGTACATACACCTAGACAAACTACGGACTACATATCCTAATTTAAATCAAGCAAATGAATTGTAATCACATTGAACAGCTGTTTATTTTACTGAACTGAACACAGAATTAACGTATACTTCACAAATAATACTTTAACAGCAACCAACGTGCTCGACCAGAATCTAAAGTGATCATCAGCTAACAAGAAAATATGATAATGACACCACACGCTCAGCGAGATTACCTCAACAATGGCAAAACCGAAACATATTTAACATTTACGTTAAGATTCTATATAACACCAGACCAACAAATCAGTTATAGCTACCTGCCTTTCTATCGAGAATACACCCTGACATATTACACAGTATAACTACTAGAGACTATTATTTAAGGACTAAATATGGAAACATACCACCGATGCGAAACCAGCCTGACAATCTAGCCCAATGTGCAAAGCCGCAACAGCTAGGTAGGTCTCCCCAGGGTCCGTCCGGATGTCAAAATAGACAAATACTGAATGAGTTGGCCTTTTTATACCGAGTGGCCAGGTTTCTTCGCTTTACCGTCTAAAGCTAAAATCTGTTCCTGTTGCCTCTTTGGCCTGTGACACACACACACACACACACACACACACACATATATATATATATATATATATATATATATATATATATATATATATATATATATATATATATATATATATATATATAAGGTCGCTTGGGGCCTTTACCCTGTTAAAAACTGTCAATGTTGTGTCTGAACAACGCTCTTCCCCTGCTGTTCTGTGGGAAGTGGAGGTCTCAAAGAAGGACATGAGCCTCCAGTTAATGGCGCACCTGCTGAACCCATCATCCACTTACCTTTCTACCCACCTCACCTTCACGTACCCACACCTACTCTGTAAACCCCACA
Organism: Candidula unifasciata; assembly: GCA_905116865.2. Lineage (NCBI taxonomy): Eukaryota > Metazoa > Mollusca > Gastropoda > Stylommatophora > Geomitridae > Candidula > Candidula unifasciata. The sequence goes on along the minus strand of CAJHNH020003580.1, from coordinate 656,962 downwards.
CGAACTGCTATCTGCATGAATTCGCCTGTCAAGTAAGACATGCGAATAAGATCACGTCGACCTGTATTCAAATGTACCTTCCACCTGACGAAAGCGTCCCTGTTTGTGCCCAAGTCTAGACGACCAATCCCTTCATAATTCTTACTGTGCCGCATACCATTACCAGAAGCCGACAGCCTATTAATCTGTTTTTAAAGGACCCATTGACTGACTGGTGTGTTTTCACCGGGTTTCGTTAGTCAAGTTGTTTTGCGCATTGTAGTACAGCCGGTCCCATAGCTTTAGTACTGCGGAACTCTAAATGTGACCTGATTTCCTTCTCGTTGTCACTGTTTGATATGGTTGTACAAGCTTTCAAGGAATGGTACTTGTTGAATTCTCGTCCGAATAGTGATCCTTTGAGTCAGTGGATGTGTATCTACTAGGCTGCAAACGGATAGGAAATCTTCTTCTTCTTTTTTTTTCTGCTCTTCCTCCTCCGCCACCACCGCCATCGCCACAACTACGTCCCTTTTCTCTACTTCTCGTATCGTTGGAGAACAAGGATTAGCTTAACACCACAATCTCATTATTTCCCTCTGAGAGAAAATGCACCTTTCCCCCTCATTTGAAGTAAGCACTTTCCGCTGTTTAAGGGGTCATATTGCATGGGCCACACGTGGGCAACACACAGGCAACACCTGGGCAACACATGGACATCACATGGACAACATATGGGTAACACATGGACATGGACAACACTTGGGTAACACATGGACAACACATGGACAACACATAGGCAACATATGGACATGTGTCACATACCACTCGTGTCGCGTGCCTGACTTAAGGATTTCTCCTTAAGAACCAACAGCACTCTGAAATAAAACAATGTTGAGGCGTCGGCTCGTATTGGTCTAAGGGATATTCCGTGGCCAATATACGCTCAACTTTTTTCAGGAGTAGGGCAACTCAAGTTCTAGCACTACAGAATATAAAATAATCCTAGGCGCAACTTGGCTGGACACCACCACTGCTATGAAAAGATAGCCCCCAGGCTATTACAGTGTACTAAAGCATCCATGTTAACACAAATTACACTTACTAATCACACAAACAGAAAAACTAGACAGTTAGAATAGTGAAACAAGGACACCCAAGTCAGCCATGAAAATTTCTGAATGGATGTAATAATTGCAACACACATATATAGCTCAAGACAATCAAAGATGGTTGAAACAGCCAACGTAATGTCTAGAGATGCTCCGTGTTCATAACGGTGACTATGGGTAGACTTGTAAATAGAGCATGTGGTATGTCATCTCAAATGCTACTTATCCAATTTGGTAGGTCACTGCTCTCCTCAGTCCATTGTGATCTGAACAGGCTGACTCAATAGACTGCTTTTCTTCTGGTTGATCTGGTAAACACTGACACTCTTCATATATGAGAACAAAGTATTTGTGCTGGAGCCCAACAAAGCTCCTGAAGAAGGATTTCTTAGAGTGATGACACGGGTGGCCTGCAACAACTGTCTCTCAGCCACTGGAACTCACACAAGCTCCTGTCAAGTTGAAGTTATGGTGACAATAGGTAAGATTTTTGGTTTGGTGATAGGGTTGGTATGGTGGATGGTAGTTGCCTGGACTGTGACTCGTTTGCCTGACTTCTAGGGAGGTATCATCCTGTCAGGAAAGAACTCAGAATTAGTATTCATCTTAAGAGTCACACACCAAGCTCAATTTATTCCCCTCTACCCTTCTCAGTCACTCAGAGGATAACTCTCAAGAACAGTAGACAATTTCCCCTTCATTTATCTTTGTCTTTAAGTCAGTACCAGAGATAGGAGACAAGGTACATAGTGGAGATAGATAGACACTACTACATATAGATCATCCTCTCTTCACCTTCCCATCTGCACCCGCAGCCATACATTCTATCTCGTTCTTACATGCATATTTTATACCTTCACAATCTGCCCACTGCACACCCTGTGTTGTTGTGCTAAAAATAACCTCTGACGTCACAGCGCCTAGCTGGCTGAGGTGTGACCCAGTTAAATATGTCCGCCAATCGACACAAACTCTGTTGGCTGGTTAGAGAATAATTAACTTGCTGGGTTTAATATCTTTATAATGGTGTGAGTCAGGTAGGGCACAAACTATTAGCCTGCAAAGGGAAAGGTTTGATTTTAGGGGCTTGAGTGTCTGGACACCAAGAACGGCCTAGTTCTGTGCTGTCACCCAGCTGAATCTTTCCTCCCTGCAACAGCAGCTAACTTTTTAGAGACTAATATCATGGTACTCGTAAACTATAATCAACTTAATAAAGCTTAGGAATTCCAGAACATATCAATCCCACAGTTGCAAGTATGAAAATGTAGGCTTTTCACAACAACTAGAGGGTATAGAAATATCTATTCCACCAGGTAGAGGTATATATCAATATGAGGGACTATATACTAGCCGGACGGGTTTAAATTTGAAATGTGACCTGTCCGCTAGGGGCGTCACGACGAGTCTACTGTGAAGGGTTTGGTTGATTCACTTCGTGACAACATGGACAACACGTGGACAACACTTGGGTAACTCATGGACATGGACAACACATGGGCAACACATGGACATGGACAATACTTGGACAACACTTGGGTAACACATGGACAACACACGGGCAACACATTAACAACAATTGGGTAACACATGGACATGGACAACACATGGGCAACACATGGACAACACATGGACAACACATGGGCAACACGTGAACAACACATGGACAACACTTGGGTAACACATGGACAACACATGGGCAACACGTGGACAACACATGAGCAACCTTACTGTTCAGGCTTTGTAGAAAAAGAACTTTATCATTGGCCTTAAGGACGGGTCTTACTACACAGATGACACCAGGCTCTCTGATTCCCATTCCCTTTCCATTACACAATATAACATTATTATCTGGAAAGACTGGAAGGTGCCAATGACATTTTTGGGGGGAAACTGACATCATATATGTCCGTGTCACATTTAAAACTGAGAACAGTTTGCAAGCAACTGAGATGTGGTTCTTGAGGAGAATGTTGCGAATACCTTGGACTGCTAGAATAACTAACAATGATGGTCTCGAAATGACTAATGAGAGTAGAACATTTTATTCAACAATGAGAACGAGACAAAGTTCTCTGGTCATATGATGAGACAAGAAGCAGCGGAAAATATCTTGACGACTGTACAGATCACTGATAGAAGAGACAGAAGCAGGCCAACAGAAATGATGGTGGATGGCTTCAGAGAGTGGAATGGAGGAATATCATCAGTGGAAATATTCCAGAGCACCAAAGACAGAGATCTGTGCAGATGCATGAACGCCTACACCAGCTGGCAAGGCACTTGATGATGATAATGACATTAAAAAGTTTCCATTCAGTTCTAAATCAAGTTTAAACATACTTGGATGTCCAAAATTATCCAGATACACAAACTCAACCAACTTATACAGTGTTACCAAATGAGCTGCCTATATCTATTACACATCACCATCTCCGTAACTCCTCTCCCCGGGGGAAATCCGGGGGTTGAGAAGTCCGACAATGATGCTCGCCAAATATTGCACAGGTGTACCTAATTGACACAATGGATATTTCAGCATCACTGAATGGATGCAGTGACACGCAATCTCCAGGGCTGGTGGAGTCTTTTATTGGGGAGAAATTTAATTAGTGGTATTGTGTGTCTGGCGAGGAAGTTCTATGCGATATTGAATTTGTCTCCCGCAACCAGTTCTTGTTTCTGTGCTGCTCTTGTGTGTTTGTTTGTTTGATTTTTCTCTCTTTTGTTTTGACGACAGGCTGAGATGTCAGGTGACATTTTGTTGGAGGAGGCGTCACGACCCAGAGGGAAGAACAGATAGAAAAGGGGAGAGGTGAGGGGTGTTGTGGTTGTACGCGTTAGTCATCGTCGTCAAAACATCACTGGATGTCATCAGGTCGTCAAATCATTACCATCATCAACAAGAACTTAATTAATGTAACCTTATCATCATGAGAAAAAAAGAGGAGAAAGATGATGAAAATGTTGATAGTGATTTTAAAAAAATAAGAAGGGGGATGTGGACGAGAAAATGGAACAGAAGAAGCAGAAGAAGAAGAAAAAGAAGAGGAATAAGAAGAAGAAGAAGAAGAAGAAGAAGAAGAAGAAGAAGAAGAAGAAAAAGAAGAAGAAGAAGAAGAAGAAGAAGAAGAAGAAGAAGAAGAAGAAGAAGAAGAAGAAGAAGAAGAAGAAGAAGAAGAAGAAGAAGAAGAAGAAGAAGAAGAAGAAGAAGATGAAGAAGAAGAAGAAGAAGAAGAAGAAGAAGAAGAAGAAGAAGAAGAAGAAGAAGAAGAAGAAGAAGAAGAAGAAGAAGAAGAAGAAGAAGAAGAAGAAGAAGAAGAAGAAGAAAAAGAAGAAGAAAAAGAAGAAGAACAACATCATCAACAACAACAACAACAACAACAGTAAGGCCAACATCATCAACAACAACAAGCAACAGCAACAGCGACCACCGATATACACTAGAGACTCCCCGCCCGTCAGTACCTGGAGCATTCGCAATATATTATGGAAACTAAATGCGACTGGCCTGCTGTTTATCACATCACCCAAAGAGTGTCCACCGGTCTATCAATTATAGGTCTAGCCCTATATGCCAAATACGCATAACAACTAGGAAAAGGGTCTGTCACTTTTAAATAACTTACTAAATGACCAGACTTCCGGTGAAGATGGCGTGGCAAGTGAAATAATAAAAGGAAAGTAGTCATGACAGAAATAGAGTTGACGTACTATGCTAGGTGTAGCAAGGAAATACCGATTTAGGAACGATGATATCAGGAGGAGAGTCGGCACAGAACCAATACTGAACTTTATCAATAGACAACAGATCAAATGCTTTAGCCATGTTACAAGATTGGCATCAGAAATGGCCCAACAGAGAGCAATGTTACAAAAATACAGCTGTAACACAAATCGAAGTCCAAATCGACCACGCAAGACATAGATCACAAAAATATCAGACACTGAAAAGTACTATATACGAAGCGAACAGAAGAGCCCGTTCCAGAGATCACCTCCTCCCGTGATGCTGCGAGGCATTTCAGGAGTAGAGGAAAGAAGAAGGAAGACTAAATAAACTCTCCGATCGACCGATCGGATTGTCTTCTCAGGGCTGCTACATGAAGGTTTACTACTGTGAGATTAACACAGACGCGCGCGCGCGCGCACACACACACACACACGGACATACACGAAAATTTACTCTGGATGACAGACGAACAGGGCAGATCCCAGATACCCTGTTCAACCTCCAGATTAGGGCACCCATACCGGCTACAGCAGCTAGAGGTCACCTGCAGTCTGTGCGGGTCGGTCATAGTAACGTAACAGGACCCGTTTATCCCCTTCAGTCATGTTGCGCACATGGTGCTATACCTATATTTTATAGACCAATGGGTACTCGGTGGGTGGTGTGTTCAAAAGCAGGCCGACCGCCTTTACTTCCAAGGACTTTTCCTGGTACCCATTTTAGGCTGGGTCCACCTGGAAGCCAAGGTCATTGAAAAAAAGCCAGGATCTGAACCCACGGTCTTCAGATCCGCAAGTTAGCGTCTAGCCGCTACATTACGGCGGCCCCCTCCTATTTAGTGAACTGACTGACTGACTGACTTTTTATGCCCCCAGGACATCACACAGCGGCAAACATCCAGTGACACAACGTGCCAGCATTCGGATGAGGATCACCCGTGGAAAAGTCGCAGAAACCCCGTTCAAACGTTTGGTTATATTAGGGCCCCCGGCTAAAACCAGAGTGGGGCTTTAATGTAACGAAAAATTCGTCCCACACGGGAACGGAAATTCGTATAAAGTGAACAGTCTGACTGACTGACTGACTTTCTACCCCACCGGGACATCACTCAAGTGAAAAACACCTGATGACACAATGTGCCACCTTGTGGGTGAGGATCACCGTGGAGAGGTCACAGAAACCGTGTTCAGACAATTGGCCATATGGATTACCCTACCGCGGACATGCCTGCAAGATAAATACGAGGTCGCTGTTAAACATTTTTGATTAGCTAGAATTTGTGACGTCAGAATGTTAAAACAGGAATGGAGGGGGTAGAGGAAAAGGAAAGGGACAACTTTGCTTCACGTGTATCTCTGTTCCTTTGTTATATCCTGTTTCTAAATTTACAGGTCCAACAATCAATCCCAGAGACATGTAAAGGTTGTTGCGTTACAAGAAACGTTGAATGAGCAAAGGCCATAGCTGGGAGGTAGGGCGTCTTAGCGGGTCATCTATTGTATGCATCGCTTCCCTCAGCTAAACCTCCGCTAGCTATTAGCTTTCACTGAATACCAACAATAAATTGTACAAGTACACTATTTCAATTTAAAGCTGTACTGAAGTATTTAAAATATCAGAATAAACAACCGGCCAATCAAATACACCAGTTTGAGATTTATAAATTATTTTGAAGACAAACATTTCTGGTATAAACACAGAAAATAAGCACTCCAATTTAGCAACACACACACACACACACACACACACACACACACACACACACACACATATATATAAAAGAAATACTGCAATTTAACAATCACATTGAGAAACGTACGCAACTTAGAGGTGGCTTTCTTTTTAACTTTACATGTGCAAATACGTTGATCACTACCTTGACTTGAGACTGATTGTGATATCTGTTTCTAGGGCGAGAACTCCGAGACTGACCAGTCGTTCTTGATTCTGTCAAGTTCGTTGATAATTCTTAATACTTTTTTAACCATGAAAATGATCTATCAGCAGAACAGTTTATTGCTGAAGCAACGCTTATCCAAGGCAGGTTTTATAATTAACTAGCTGTACCCGGCCACGCGTTGCTGTGGCATAGTTTGGCTGAATTGAAAAGAAAGAAAATAGAAATCTTGCTTCGTACATCGAAGTAGTCAGAAAAATTACCCAAGTGAAAAGCTATGAAAACAGGAAAAATACACAATAATTACGAAATGATTGCTATGGTAAACTGTACAAAGCGCGCGTTGCTACGCCTCTAATAGAAATTCAATTGAAAGGAAAGTCGATATAACAATATGTAGTATTTATTTTGGATCATTGTGCTGTTTACAAATCCTTAGGAAAAAAACAGACAATTTAAAATGTAATTGTTCTTAGTTTTTCCGCCTGGTGCGTACACGAATAAATCAGTAGGTTTTCCGACGCTTGAACAGGCCACATATGGCAATCCATGTGAAAAGCATGGATGTTCCAAATGTAGTCCACACAATTGTTCTGACTGTCCCTGTGATTTGTTGATAGTCATTGCTAAGGTGAGTCGCACCAGAAACTGCAAGCATCTGAAGTTGAATGGCATGTCTGTTGGAATTGCGTTGCAATAGTATATCCTGGCCCTTAAATGTTCATGTAAAATTGTACTTACGATGATATTGGGCACCATCTTTTTCACTGAAAGCCTGGTACCACTGCAAAGATGTGGCGGATTGATGTTTCTGAGAAGAATAACAGGCACGCCAACTTTCAAGGTTAAAACATGGAGTGACATGCCTGGCAAATAAAGTGAATTAAAGAACTCAGTTGGATAATTGACAACCTCGTAGCTACCAACTTCTGCTACCAACATTAACGCTTTTTCCTTGCTGTACCCGGCCACGCGTTGCTGTGGCGTAATTTGGCAACATGGAAAATAGAGACTTTCAAGGTTAAAAAATGGGGTGGCATGCCTGGCAAATAAAGCGAATTAAAGAACTCAGTTGGATAATTGACAACCTCGTAGCTACCAACTTCTGCTACCAACATTAACGCTTTTTCCTAGCTGTACCCGGCCACGCGTTGCTGTGGCGTAATTTGGCTACATGGAAAATAGAGAACATAGAAATGTGTCTTCGCTTCACGATAGCAATGTACAGTGCAACAGCTAAACCACAGCTAATAAAACTTTGAGTGGGTAAGGCAGTTACTGTAACTTAAATCTATCTCAGTAAACAGTTTATTGTAACCACCCATCCCCCAGTTCACATACTACTTTCTCCTTCATCGAAGCAGTTGGAAAAATTACCCTAGTGAAAAGCAATGAAAAGAGGAAAAATACACCATAATTACGAAATGAGCACATTTGCTAATTGCTGTAAACAACCCTGCACGCGTTGCTACAATAGAAAGTGAATTGAAAGGAAAATCGCTTTAACAAAATGTAATGATATTGGATCATTGTGCCGGTAATTTAACACTAAAAATGTGTTTACTGAAGTGCTTTTGGGTAAACAATGTTCTTTGTTCTTCCATCTGGTGCGTACACAAATAAATTAGAAGGTTTTCCGACGCGTGAACAGGCCACATATAGCTGCCCATGTAAAAAGCATGTATGTTCCAAACGTAGTCCACACACTTGTAGGGATTGTCCCTGTGATTTGTTTATGGTCATTGCAAAGGCGAGTCGCACCGGAAACTGCAAGCGTCTGAAGTCAAATGGCACGTCTGTTGGAATCATTGGGATGCGTGGCAAAAGTATATTCTCGCCCTTAAATTTCCCATTTAAAATTGTACCTTCGATGATATTGAGCATCAGCCTTTTCACTGAAAGCCTGGTACCATTGCAAAGACGTGGCGGATTGATGTTTCTGAAAAGAATGATGGGCTCGCCAATTTTCACGGTTAAAATGTGGGGTGGCATGCCTGGCAAATCAAGTTAATTTAAGAACTCAGTTGGATAATTAAAAATTTCGTCCTGATTCATTACAGTATCGATAGACTTATAGGTTGTCACACCGCCTGGTAATTTGTCTTAGATGTTCGGATTCATGGCAACTCACGATCGAAAAGGTTGTTTGCAGATTGTTCTGGTGGAGCCAGTCCCACCTGAACCAGTGCTTTGTTAGTTATTGTCAAACATATGTCCTCAATGCAAACAAATGCCTCATAATATACATTTGGTATTAATTGAAGGTCCTGATCATGCTTCGTTTCACGCCAGGATGTCTTCACTCATGTAGTCTTTGTATTTTTCCCAAAGCTCTTTTGGAATGAATGGGAAGCAAGTTGTTAATATTATTGCAAATAATGTGCGTATTTGCTGTGGTCGAGCAGTATTCGAAGCATCAGCGAGTGAAGTGTCCCAATGTGCATCATTTTCAAGAAGATTTAATTCTTGGCAACCTTCACGGTAAGTAGCCCATACTTTACCATAAACTGTTCTCAAGTACTGGAAGGATGCCGGTCCCCGTTTGTTGATTAAAAGTAATCGCAAGTAAAAGCAATCTGCATTTTTGGGATAAACAGTGTACACACGGCCTAAAATATCAGTAGAATATAAATTAAGATGTCCGTCAACCGCTTGACCTTGCTTGCAACGTTGAAACTTTTTAGCTGATGCATTCCATGTGTAGTATATTGGCAGGTGAGAGTAAAGCAGTGTCTTTGCAAACATATCTCTACACAATGAGAAAAATCAGTTAACGTGGTTGGCGGTGGTAACAATGCTCGTGCATGTGCATTCTCTGTAGTGAAGTACACGCGCTGTCCATTGTCAAGGTGCACTGCCAAATAAACAACTGCTGGATGTCATTCATGAATTGGAAATGAGAAAATGTGCCATACCGCTTCATTGCTACTAATGTAGCGCCCCAGCTGATATTGCTTGATTTCATCGATAGATGCAGCTGCATGTCCCACTCCAAAGACTGCCATATCGCCTCCTTCGTTGACATATTTGCAAATGTACTTATGTTTGCCAAGAAATGTGTCGACGGGCCTGTGTCACCTACTACCAATGATGATAATGGTTCGGGTGGTGAATGTAATACTGGCCATTTAACTTTTCCACCAGCGCAGCACATATCCGGCATGTCATTCTTAAATTTGAAGGCACTGCAATGTACGCACAATTTATCCATTTTGCCAATAAGTGAGAGTGGATGAAGACCAATCATAATTGCTGGTGTAATGGAATGCACCAAGATTCAAATCAATATGCAGTGTTCGCCTGGATAAAGTAGTGCGCATTTGAACGTTTTCGAGTCTTGTTTTCTTTTGCTGGTCTGATTGAGATGAACGGGCTTCAGCAGTGCGCACTCGAATGGTTTCCAGTCTTACCTCACGTTGCTCGTCTGTTTTTGAAGCAATTAATGCCCTCCTCTTGCGTGTTTTAGGTGTAGATGAGCGCTGATCATCAGTAGCTTGTTCATCCTCATGATGAAAGTTGACTTGAAGTATCGCTGAAATAAATGAAAATATGAGCATGAGATAACAATCTATTTTGACTCAAGAGGAAATGCATAGAAACTGGGCAGCAAATAGTAAGAAAAGGCGGTATATAAGACAATATGAAAAAGCCAACAGATAATGTGCATACATTTATCATTGTGGGATTTAAGGAGTGGTCCACACATGTATTGTCTTCCCCACAATGGGACCCCGGAACCCACACGGGGAACAATGATAATGTGTATATATTTATCAATGCGGGATTTAAGAAGTGGTGCACACTTGTTTGAAGTAAACAAAAAACATGTACATACTGGTTTGCAGTCAGTCTCACCTCACGTTGCTCGTCTGTTTCTTACGACATGCACGATAATAGTTAATGATAATGTGTATACATTTATCATTGCGGGATTTAAGAAGTGGTCCACATTTGTTTAAAATTAAACAAAAAACATGTACATACTGACTAATGTTACTTAAATAAATGCTCTTACCTTTTCATATATTTCTTGATAACCGATAGCCATTTTCCTTGCGGGCGGATGTTGACGAAAGAGCGTCACTACTGCGCATGCACGGTAAATCGATCCCACGTAACGTGGCTATAATTAGAAATCACTAAAGTTATAAATATTAGTTGCGTATATTTTGGCATAAATTGTGGTCACCTATCTCTAACAGTGACAGGTTGAATTTCAAACCACGACAGTTCAAAATCCGGTATCACATCAAACATATCCTGAAAATTTCAGCTAAATCGGTTCAGTAGTTTCCGAGTCTATAGGGAGCAAACAAACACACAAACATTGATTTATATATATATATATATATATATATATATATATATATATATATATATATATATATATATATATATATATATATATATATATATATATATAAAAGTAAAACAGATATTAGAATATTTTGGCCTCCCTAAAACAAACATTATAAAAATAACTTCCGCCCAGTGCAGCTGCACACGTTGTACATGACTAAATACAGCCCTGTGTATAAAGTGGGGGACTAAGTTATTTTGATCTAGTGGTCAGTTGTGGCTGTGACATGTGTCCTTTCTTAATGTAATGTGTGCGTATTAACCCCCTGTGGGTTTCTTCGGGGCCGGTAGACCCACCGCCTGTTGATAAGCATCTGGTAAAACGAAACTAATTAGGTATTGAGCTGAGAGACGCAGATATCACAGCTTTGCTGTAAACCACAAAACATTGTGCCAACCGCCCCTGGTCAGGGCAAACACAAAACAAATGAGCGTATGGATAGATAGATGGATGTATTGGTGTGTGTGTATGTGTGTATGTATGTATGTATGTATGTATGTATGTATGTATGTATGTATGTATGTATGTATGTATGTATGTATGTATGTATGTATGTATGTATGTATGTATGTATGTATGTATGTATGTATGTATGTATGTATGTATGTATGTATGTATGTATGTATGTATGTATGTATGTATGTATGTATGTATGTGTGTATGTGTGTATGTGTGTATGTGTGTGTGTGCGTGCGTGCGTGCGTGTGTGTGTGTATGTATGTATGTGGATGGGTTCAGCAAACAGTGTTGTTAGTCTTAATGAGAAAAAGAAAACAAAGGAAATATTCCGAAATAAAACTCAAAAAAAAAAAAAAAAACTAAGATCATCAGAGAACAGGTACACCAAGCTAGTCTCATCGCACCATGAAACACCTCAGTTCTGTGAAAGACTCAGAATAGACTGTTATCAATATACCAAGAAGCGTTTTTCTTGCGTTACGCAACGGTCCACAGCGCCTGTAGCTTTTTAGTCAACATTATTGAGCCCTCTACTGTAAAAGACACGCTTTGGTGAGAACTGGCACATTTTTTATGGTATGTAGCTGCATCTTTTTTCCGTAAAAAAAAAATTATATAGTGGCGACGTGATGCTCAGCGGTCTTGTTTGTATATATAATGGTCATGTTTGTATAAATATATATATATATATATAGATCACGATCCCTGGTTGCCTGGAACAACTCTCTTGATGATATCCCTCCATGCCAACGTTGCAGCCCTTCCAGCATCATCACTCTTGTTCTGCCTTTACCCCCTTTTCAACTGATCTTTTCAGTTGTCTCGATGTTCACCACTGTCTTCTTTCTCATTATGTGGCCAAAGAACAGTGTTTGTCTCATTCTTACTGTTGTATATAGAGATCTACTTTCATTAGCTTCTTTCAAGCAATTGTTGTTAGTTACTCTGGCCGTCCAAGGTATTCGTAACATTCGTCTCAGAAACCACATCTCTGTTGCTTCCAAATTCTTCATAATTTCTCCTTCTTCTTCGTGTTCACCAGCTGTGAACTTTGGCGGAAAGTTCTGGTCGTTCGTCCACTTCTGGACTGCAGTCCTGTTCCAGAACCTGAGTGTTGCATGTGTATTCGTTTAACAGATCTAACTTATTTGTATGCAGTCTGTTGGTTCCTTTCCTCTCAGGCAGATGCACTCAGACTTCGAAGGAAGCTCCCAATTAGTCGACAAATACGACATGCTTTTGGGTAGGCACAGGGTCTATTCTTGTTGTCCCTATAATAGGGCCCCGGATCCCACACGGGAAGTTTCTAATTTGTTCATTGACATTCCAAGCTTCGCTACCATACAGCAGAACGGATTCTATATAACATTTTAGCACTCTGTTTCTGATTTTAAATGGGAGTGATGTATATATACTATATATATATATATATATATATATATATATATATATATATATATATAGTCATAAATTTGTGCTGAGATTTGGGGTTTTAAAAGCTCCACACTATTCACTGTATAACTTGACTCTCAGTTCAAAGGAATGTAAGTGGGAACACGATAGACAAGAGGCAACAGATACATCCACATTCCCCGACCATTGTTTACCGTCCGTGCCCATTTCCTGTACAACATGCCAGATATTTGCAATCAATGCAGTCAAAATCGTGCTGTTGTTACCAGTTTGGTCACGGCGAGGCAACCTGACATGGGTTCCATAGCTACTTTGCGCATAAATATTCTTGGGCACATCTGTCAAGAGTGGGTAGAGCAGAAACTATTGAGCGTGGACGAATCGCATCAACAGTATTACTATCGTGTTTGTTAGAAAATAAAACACTATGAAAGAAAAAGGCGCACCAACGCTTATTTTCAGGGGATGTCTTATTTTATGTACACAAATCTACATTCAGTCGAGTACAGTTTAGTTTCTCTCAAGTACACAACATTTGTAATTATTATAATAGTCACCTAATCTTCTTTTGAAATAGTTTTTGTATATAGTTAAATACGCCAGTCTTCTGTTTCAACGGATGAACGAAATCCGTCCGTTTGACCGACGCTGTTAACTAGGGGTTATATTTGAGGTAGAGGTTATATTACCAGTATCTTGAAAACCACCCCAATGCTTTTCTTAGGGCCAGGTATTATTTTTTGGGAAACACGGTACACCAGTACAGCGTGTTATCTTTCTGATGGTCAATATCATGCGCCGTTAGTAACCGCACTCGTGTACTGTCTGTGTCATTTCTGATACAGATGATCTTCAACACCATGATGCCCCATAGTACTTGTCTGATTCGCTCAGATCAGAACTATTCAACAAAGTTTACTCAGGGGCCAAAGTTGCGAAAATTGGGATCGTTACAGGCCAGAGATATGAGTCCTAGCATAGAAAGAGCATTAATACAACACAGTTAGCTGCCTATCCTTTGCAGGACTCTGCAGAACCAACTCCAGCATTCTTTGGCTGTTGCGGTTTTTCTAAGCAAATTTTACGTTCAATAGCTTGCCATTGCTTCTTAACGGTCAGCTCTCGGTACCAATGCCAAAACCAATCCAAGACAAATCTTCGACAGCTGGGATTGAACCCGGCATCCCGTCATTAGGAAGCGCATTCGCAGCGCCTATGCCACAGACGCCGACCTGTAATACAATACAGTTGGCAATTATCCTTGGGCCACTTGCTTGTTCTCCGCGAGCCAGATCTGACCCGCGGTCGCTAGCTGAATCGTCCTGGCATAGAGGATACCATGGAGCCTCAGTAGAACTGACAAAATATCAAAACTCCACAACAGGGAAAGAAGGACAGCCAAACAAGGACAGGGACCTCAAAAACAGACGACACAACACAATAGCCCATGTAGAATACAACCACAAAGGATATAAGGTAAAAAAAAAAAAAGTAAAAGACCCTTTCCCACGCCCTTAGGCGTATAGGGCATATAGGGCTAGACCTATATTTTTATAGACCAATCGGCACAAGATGGGTGATGTGGTCAGTATCACGCCGGGATATAAGGAGACCATCCTTAATCATAAATAACAGTCATATCCAAGACACAGGGGGCACAGCCAGAAAGACAGACAAGCAGAACAAAACCAACCCATGTTTCAGTATTCTCCTTCTCATCACATGACCAAAGAATGTAGATCGTTTCTTTCTGATGTGGACAGTCAGTTCTCTTCGTGTTGCAGTTTCTTTCAAGACATCTTTATTACTCTTTTTTTTTTTTTTTTATCTGTCCACGGTATTCTCATTATTGGTCTATAGAACCACATCTTCGAAGCTTCCAAAAACATTTTCACTAATTTACCAACTGTCCATGATTCCCTTTCGTATAACAAGATAGGATTTATTTAGCTTTTAAGAATTCTCTTTCTCTCCTCAACTGACAAAAAAAAAAAAAAAAAACAAATTGCATAAAATAGTCTTCATTTTGTAAAATGCTTGAGCAATTCGACATTTAACTTCCTTGATACATCTTCCATCTGATGCTATCGGTAAAATCAACAAGTACTTCAACATTTCAACTTGCTAGAGGTTTGTCCCATTCACTTTAATGTTGCATTCTGGAGGGTCAGTTTTCTTTGTAAATATCATTACTTCTGTTTTCCTGTTGTTCAAACTAAGACCATCTTTTTCACTTTCCGTTACAATTATAGCCATCATTTTTTGCAGTTGTGTTTCATTTTCAGTCTGCTTCTTTTTCTTCGATCCTTCTGTCAGAAAACTTATATCAGGAGCTTTATGAAAGCTATCGTGCAATCCATATCCTCTCGTGTACCATACAGTTTTGTCTTCAGTGTGGTTGGAACAGGCCAGATTGCGTCTCTGTTGTCAGCATACAGTTGGCAGTGTTGGAGCACATGCTCAGCATTTTCGGGTGCCACGCTGCAGGGACACGTCTCCGTATTTCCTACACCGAAAATTGTGAACATATGTTGACGAAATCTGTTGTGCCCAGTCCTTAGTCTGAATATAATGCACTGTCCATCTCTAGAGAGGCGATGAAATGAGTCTTGGGGAGAAAATCTGGTGTGGGTATCCGGCCACCTTTCTTGGATACTAGACTGTATTAATGTTTTCATCTCTTGGTGGGTTAAGTCGCTATCTGGTTGTACCATGTCACTGCCGCTTCTGGCCAATCTGTCCGCTATTTCATTGCCATCCAAGCCACAGTGACCTGGAATCCACTGCAGTACAGATTGTTCTACTGAAGAGCCTAAGTAAATCAGCTATTGCATCAAATCTACAAACTGAGTGTCTTTTTTTTTAACAATTGCTTGTAGAACTGGCATAGCATCAGTCAGAAAGACTACTCTGATATATTTGCTGTGCTGTTGTCCATTCAGGAAAGAACATGCCGCTAGAAGTGCTTCTGCCTCTGCTCTGTAATTGGAGGAACATGAACCTGTTGGTACAGCCTGGTTGATTTTTAAACCATTTGGGCATTCTATGTATATTCCTCCTCCTCCTTCTCTTACTGCTCTCTTAGCTGAACCATCTGTGTACACTCGAACCCAACTCTGGTGTGGATAAAGTCATCATATTCATGTGCCGTGTCACTATTTATAGGCCGTCATGGTTCACTATCTCATACGATCACCAGAATAATGGATCAGTTCAATGTTTTTTTACTCTGCCCATTCATCTGGTCAGGCCATTCAGTATTTATCTACTTACATTCCTCCTGCTATCTTTCTGTCAATCTTGCAAGTTGTTACCAAGTTGTGGAGTCAATTCTGTTAACATGCCCCTGGAAAAAAAACCACACAACTAATATTGACTGCGTGATAATTCTTAGCAAAAGCTGTGTGATGTGACTCGTGATGCTAATTTGTCGATGCTGACCCCCAGCTTTCTTTGGAATTGCAATAAACATAGAATAATAAGTCATTTTAAATATCTCCGAATATGCCTCTGAAATTGGCTAAAAAAAACACAGACTATAATTGTATACATTTATTAACTAGTGCCCGCGCAGAATAGTTTTATGCACTGTCATCTTGATACTGGGAGATCGAGCATTCGATTTTAGCAAATGAATAGACTTCACTTCCAGACTGTATGTGATCTTCTAAAACACAGCTTAAAAAAAATTTAAAAACTGAAGAAGAAAAAAGAATGAACTAAAGAGGGAAAGAAAGAAAGAAAGAAAGAAAGAAAGAAAGAAAGAAAGAAAGAAAGAAAGAAAGAAAGAAAGAAAGAAAGAAAGAAAAAGAAAGAAAGAAAGAAAGAAAGAAAGAAAAAGAAAGAAAGAAAGAAAGAAAAGAAAGAAACAACAACAAACAAACAAACAAACAAACAAAAAAAGAAAGAAAGAAAGAAAGAAAAAAGAAAGAAAAGAAAAGAAACAGAAACAAAGAAAACAAGAAAGAAAGAAACAAAGAAACAAAGAAACAAAAAAAAAAAAGAAAGAAAGAAAGAAAGAAAGAAAGAAAGAAAGAAAGAAAGAAAGAAAGAAAGAAAGAAAGAAAGAAAGAAAGAAAGAAAGAAAGAAAGAAAGAAAAGGAAATAAAGGCATCATGGAATGAGCGATAAAAGCTTAACGAAATATGAAAAAAAGCGGCATAACTGAGCCAGAGATGGGCAGATTTCATTATCACGACATCGCCAGAAAAAATGGTTCCTCCAAGGTCGAGCAGGGAGAATGATTCCCTATCAGCTATTTCATGGTTTGAAGGAAAGGGCAGGGAAAGGGGAGGCATTGACTCGATCGTATGCTCATCAATCACCTGGGAGGTAGTTAGCGCCAGTGTGTGTTAATCACCAGCCAACCTGATAGAGGAACCAGATAACAATTAAAATATTCGGGACAGCGAGGAAAATATGACAGAGCTTTCTGTAAAGATTAAAAGGATGGGTATATGGTTGCTTTTATCCGTAATGCCATCTGAATGTTAGATTAACTATTAATACTGTCCGAGAGAGAGAGAGAGAGAGAGAGAGAGAGAGAGAGAGAGAGAGAGAGAGAGAGAGAGAGAGAGGGAGAGGGGAGAGAGAGAGACAGCGAGAGAGATGGAAGAGGTATGGCACACATAAAGGGAGAGAGGGCTAGAAGGAGAGAAAAGAGGAGAAGAGAGAGAGGGAGAGTTGGCAGAGGAAACTGAGTCGTTTTTAGTGAGCTCGAAAAGCAATTTACTTTATGTTCTGGGCGTTCTGGGTTATGTTAGATAAAAAAAAAAAAAAGAAAAAGAACAATAGCAATAATAACAATAATTTTAACTATACTTTTGTCATTATTTAGACGTATAACTATTACTGCTGCTGCTACTGCTATTACCACCGCCAACACCACCACTACTAGTAACAGTAGTAGTAGTGGTAATAGTAGTAGTAGTAGTAGTAGTAGTAGTAGTAGTAGTAGTAGTAGTAGTAGTAGTAGTAGTAGTAGTAGTAGTAGTAGTAGTAGTAGTAGTAGTAGTAGTAGTAGTAGTAGTATTAGTAGTAGTAGTATTAGTAGTAGTAGTAGTAGTAACTGTCTTCGCCATGGAGACCCACACCTGATGCAGAAGCAGCAGTAGCAGCAGTAGTAGCAGCAGCAGTAGCTGTAGCAGCGGTACAGTATTAGTTGCAGTAGCAGCAGCAGCAACATTCGTAGTAGTATAAGCAGCAAGAACGGCAGACTGTATTACACAAACCCAGGGTTCATTTACACGCATCAACAGAAATGGCTAAAACAATAGTTATGTAGCTTGAAGCAAAGACTCGAGGAGAAATAAACGGAAGGATACAATTTCCAACCTTTTTACAACAATTCAACTAACTCAGGACAGTGGGATCGCATTTCCGCTGTCAATCAATCATGGCCGACATAGCGTTATATTAGAACAATAGGTCACAATATGACGGCCAGATCGGCTCAAAGCGCCGTAACTCTCGAGTATAATGGTAGAGTTGCAGAGTTATTTTCTCATGATGTATGAGTTACATTTGTAAAGAGAAAATAATTCGATTGTATCTTCTTTCCTTTGGGGAGGGTTGGGGTTAGAGTGAGGGATGATGCTAGAGTGCAGGATGAGGAGAGAAAGGGAGTGAGAGGTGATGATGAGCTGTGAGGCATGTCGAGAAATGTCAATAAAAACACACGTTGGGGTCAACGATCTAGCGACGTCTTGTAGTGGCGCTTTTGGTTGTTGTTGTTGTTGTTGTTACAGCTTTGGTGGGGGAGCGGAGTGGGGTGGGGGGGGGGGGTGACCTTTGTTATATTGGTTGTGATTAGCTCAAGTTATCCTGTTCTCTTTTCTTGTCACTTTGCTTTTCTATTCTTTCTTTATTTCTTTCATTAAAATGACATTCATCATGATTATCATATTATTATTATCATCCTGATATTATTACTGTTATTGTTACTTTTTTAGGTGAATATTATTCGTGTTAGCACACTCGTACACACATGTATATTCTCACTTACAAACACAAACATCCTAATGTTATTATTGTTATTGTTACCTTTTTAGGTGAATATTATTCGTGTTAGCACACTCGTACACACATGTATATTCTCACTTACAAACACAAACATCCTAATGTTATTATTGTTATTGTTACTTTTTTAGGTGAATATTATTCGCATTAGCACACTCGTACACACATGTATATTCTCACTTACAAACACAAACATCCTAATGTTATTATTGTTATTGTTACTTTTTTAGGTGAATATTATTCGTGTTAGCACACTCGTACACACATGTATATTCTTACTTACAAACACAAACATCCTAATGTTATTATTGTTATTGTTACTTTTTTAGGTGAATATTATTCGTGTTAGCACACTCGTACACACATGTATATTCTCACTTACAAACACAAACATCCTAATGTTATTATTGTTATTGTTACTTTTTTAGGTGAATATTATTCGTGTTAGCACACTCGTACACACATGTATATTCTTACTTACAAACACGAACAGACTAATGAACACAGAATCACGTTCTCAACAGTAAAGCTATGCATGGGCATATAGTCACTTGTGCGATATGCTGACGATATAGTTTTGATTGCTGAAAAACAAACACAGCTGCAGAGTTGATTGAATTTACACGTGACAGAAAGTTGTAGTAAACATAACTACCAACGCCACACGGCATGGACTTTAAGAAGAAGAACTGTGTCTTTATGTGCGCACGCGAGCGCGCGCGCGCACACACACACGGACACACACACACTGGCTAAGGCACGTGATCACGTGATCATAGAGACATGCACATACGCACGCCTGTATATATATCCATGCACACAAACACATTTACACATACACGCTCAAGAGATGGATGAGCTGCAGTATGAGAAAGTAGACATATAAGGTAAAAGACACAGCCTATTAGAGATCCATTGCTGCCAGCTTTAACTGTGGAGACTGCAGCTGGTTGATTGATGTATTTATGGAGATAAATCACTTGATAAAAGTCAATGTCAGTGGCTTATAATAGATTTTTTGTCCATAGCATTCCGGTGTGCGGGGTAATGAGCAAGCCGATTGACTGACTGCTGTCGTTCCTCTGGGTGGTGAGCTACTTTGAGCATAACAGAGAGAGTATCCATAACTTGAAAGAGAGGTTCTGGAAGATATCGAAAACTGAGGGAAAACATAAGTCAACCTTTGATCAGGTTGCAGCTGGTACTGTTAGCATGTTGACTTACTGTTAGCATGTCGACTTACTTTTAGCGTGTCGACTTACTGTTAGCATGTCAACTTGCTGTTAGCATGTCGAATTACTGTTAGTGTGTCGACTTACTGTTAGCATGACGAATTACTGTTAGTGTGTCGACTTACTGTTAGCATGACGAATTACTGTCAGTGTGTCGACTTACTGTTAACGTGTCGACTTAATGTTAGCATGTCGACTTGCTGTTAGCATGTCGACATGATGTTAGCATGTCGACTTGCTGTTAGCATGCCGACTTGCTGTTGGCATGCTGACTTGCTGTTAGCATGTCGACTTACTGTTAGCATGTCGACTTACTGTTAGCATGTCGACTTACTGTTAGCGTATCGACTTACTGTAAGCATGTCGACTTACTGTTAGCATGTCGAATTACTGTTAGTTTGTCGAATTACTGTTAGTGTGTCGACTTACTGTTAGCGAGTCGACTTACTGTTAGCATGTAGACTTACTGTTAGCGTGTCGACTTACTGTTAGCGTGTCGACTTACTGTTAGCATGTCGACTTGCTATTAGCATGTCGACATAATGTTAGCATGTCGACTTGCTGTTAGCATGTCGACTTGCTGTTGGCATGCTGACTTGCTGTTAGCATGTCGACTTGCTGTTAGCATGTCGACTTACTGTTAGCATGTCGACTTACTGTTAGCGTGTCGACTTACTGTTAGCATGATGACTTACTGTTAGCATGTCGAATTACTGTTAGTTTGTCGAATTACTGTTAGTGTGTCGACTTACTGTTAGCTTGTCAACTTACTGTTAGCATGTCGACTTGCTGTTAGCATGTCGACATGATGTTAGCACGTCCACTTGCTGTTAGCATATCGACTTGCTGTTAGCATGTCGACTTACTGTTAGCATGTCGACTTACTGTTAGCATGTCGACTTACTGTTAGCGTGTCGACTTACTGTTAGCATGTCGACTTGCTGTTAGCATGTCGACATGATGTTAGCATGTCGACTTGCTTTTAGCATGTCGACTTACTGTTAGCGTGTCGACTTACTGTTAGCATGATGACTTACTGTTAGCATGTCGAATTACTGTTAGTTTGTCGAATTACTGTTAGTGTGTCGACTTACTGTTAGCTTGTCAACTTACTGTTAGCATGTTGACTTGCTGTTAGCATGTCGACTTACTGTTAGCATGTCGACTTACTGTTAGCATGTCGAATTACTGTTAGTGTGTCGACTTACTGCTAGCGTGTCGACTTACTGTTAGCATGTCGACTTGTTGTTAGCATGTCGACATGATGTTAGCATGTCGACTTGCTGTTAGCATGTCGACTTGCTATTAGCATGTCGACTTACTGTTAGCATGTCGACTTACTGTTAGCATGTCGACTTACTGTTAGCGAGTCGACTTACTGTTAGCATGTCGACTTACTGTTAGCGTGTCGACTTACTGTTAGCGTGTCGACTTACTGTTAGCATGTCGACTTGCTGTTAGCATGTCGACATGATGTTAGCATGTCAACTTGCTGTTAGCATGTCGAATTACTGTTAGTGAGTCGACTTACTGTTAGCATGACGAATTACTGTTAGTGTGTCGACTTACTGTTAACGTGTCGACTTAATGTTAGCATGTCGACTTGCTGTTAGCATGTCGACATGATGTTAGCATGTCGACTTACTGTTAGCATGTCGACTTACTGTTAACGTGTCGACTTGCTGTTGGCATGCTGACTTGCTGTTGGCATGCTGACTTGCTGTTAGCATGTCGACTTGCTGTTAGCATGTCGACTTACTGTTATCATGTCGACTTACTGTTAGCGTGTCGACTTACTGTTAGCATGTCGACTTACTGTTAGCATGTCGAATTACTGTTAGTTTGTCGAATTAATGTTAGTGTGTCGACTTACTGTTAGCGTGTCAACTTACTGTTAGCATGTCGACTTGCTGTTAGCATGTCGACATGATGTTAGCATGTCGACTTGCTGTTAGCATATCGACTTGCTGTTAGCATGTCGACTTACTGTTAGCATGTCGACTTACTGTTAGCGAGTCGACTTACTGTTAGCATGTCGACTTACTGTTAGCGTGTCGACTTACTGTTAGCGTGTCGACTTACTGTTAGCATGTCGACTTGCTGTTAGCATGTCGACATGATGTTAGCATGTCGACTTGCTGTTAGCATGTCGACTTGCTGTTTGCATGTCGACTTACTGTTAGCATGTCGACTTACTGTTAGCATGTCGAATTACTGTTAGTGTGTCGACTTACTGTTAGCGTGTCGACTTACTGTTAGCATGTCGACTTGTTGTTAGCATGTCGACATGATGTTAGCATGTCGACTTGCTGTTAGCATGTCGACTTGCTGTTAGCATGTCGACTTACTGTTAGCGTGTCGACTTACTGTTAGCATGTCGACATACTGTTAGCATGTCGACTTACTGTTAGCATGTCGACTTACTGTTAGCATTTCGACTTACTGTTAGCGTGTCGACTTACTGTTAGCGTGTCGACTTACTGTTAGCGTGTCGACTTACTGTTAGCATGTCGACTTGCTGTTAGCATGTCGACATGATGTTAGCATGTCAACTTGCTGTTAGCATGTCGACTTGCTGTTAGCATATCGACTTGCTGTTAGCATGTCGACTTACTGTTAGCATGTCGACTTACTGTTAGCGAGTCGACTTATTGTTAGCATGTCGACTTACTGTTAGCGAGTCGACTAACTGTTAGCATTTCGACTTACTGTTAGCGAGTCTACTTACTGTTAGCGTGTCGACTTACTGTTAGCGTGTCGACTTACTGTTAGCATGTCGACTTGCTGTTAGCATGTCGAAATGATGTTAGCATGTCAACTTGCTGTTAGCATGTCGACTTGCTGTTAGCATATCGACTTGCTGTTAGCATGTCGACTTACTGTTAGCATGTCGACTTACTGTTAGCGAGTCGACTTACTGTTAGCATGTCGACTTACTGTTAGCATGTCGATTTGCTGTTAGCATGTCGACTTGCTGTTAGCATGTCGACTTACTGTTAGCGTGTCGACTTGCTGTTAGCGTGTCGACTTGCTGTTAGCATGTCAACATGATGTTAGCATGTCGACTTACTGTTAGCATATCGACTTGTTGTTAGCATGTCGACATGATGTTAGCATGTCGACTTACTATTAGCATGTCGACTTACTGTTAGCATGTCGACTTGCTGTTAGCATGTCGACTTACTGTTAGCATGTCGACTCACTGTTAGCATGACGAATTACTGTTAGTGTGTCGACTTACTGTTAGCATGACGAATTAATGTTAGTGTGTCGACTTACTGTTAGCATGTCGACTTGCTGTTAGCATGTCGACATGATGTTAGCATGTCGACTTGCTGTTAGCATGTCGACTTGCTGTTGGCATGCTGACTTGCTGATAGCATGTCGACTTACTGTTAGCATGTCGACTTACTGTTAGCATGTCGACTTACTGTTAGCGTATCGACTTACTGTTAGCATGTCGACTTACTGTTAGCATGTCGAATTACTGTTAGTTTGTCGAATTACTGTTAGTGTCGACTTACTGCTAGCGTTTTGACTTACTGTTAGCATGTCGACTTGTTGTTAGCATGTCGACATGATGTTAGCATGTCGACTTGCTGTTAGCATGTCGACTTGCTATTAGCATGTCGACTTACTGTTAGCATGACGACTTACTGTTAGCATGTCGACTTACTGTTAGCGAGTCGACTTACTGTTAGCATGTCGACTTACTGTTAGCGTGTCGTCTTACTGTTAGCGTGTCGACTTACTGTTAGCATGTCGACTTGCTGTTAGCATGTCGACATGATGCTAGCATGTCAACTTGCTGTTAGCATGTCGAATTACTGTTAGTGTGTCGACTTACTGTTAGCATGACGAATTACTGTTAGTGTTTCGACTTACTGTTAACGTGTCGACTTAATGTTAGCATGTCGACTTGCTGTTAGCATGTCGACATGATGTTAGCATGTCGACTTACTGTTAGCATGTCGACTTACTGTTAACGTGTCGACTTGCTGTAGGCATGCTGACTTGCTGTTAGCATGTCGACTTACTGTTAGCATGTCGACTTAATGTTAGCGTGTCGACTTACTGTTAGCATGTCGACTTACTGTTAGCATGTCGAATTACTGTTAGTTTGTCGAATTACTGTTAGTGTGTCGACTTACTGTTAGCGTGTCAACTTACTGTTAGCATGTCGACTTGCTGTTAGCATGTCGACATGATGTTAGCATGTCGACTTGCTGTTAGCATATCGACTTGCTCTTAGCATGTCGACTTACTGTTAGCATGTCGACTTACTGTTAGCGTGTCGACTTACTGTTAGCGTGTCGACTTACTGTTAGCATGTAGACTTGTGTGTTAGCATGTCGACTTGTTGTTAGCATGTCGACATGATGTTAGCATGTCGACTGACTTGCTGTTAGCATGTCGTCTGTTACTTGTCGACTGTTATGTCGACATGTTAGCATGTCGACTTACTGTTAGCATGTCGACTTACTGTTAGCATGTCGACTTACTGTTAGCATGTCGACTTACTGTTAGCGTGTCGACTTACTGTTAGCATGTCGACTTGTTGTTAGCATGTCGACTTACTGTTAGCATGTCGACTTACTGTTAGCATGTCGACTTACTGTTAGCGTGTCGACTTACTGTTAGCGTGTCGACTTACTGTTAGCGTGTCGACTTACTGTTAGCGTGTCGACATGATGTTAGCATGTCGACTTACTGTTAGATTGTCGACTTACTGTTAGCATGTTGACTTACTGTTAGCATGTTGACCTACTGTTAGCATGTCGACTTACTGTTAGCATATCGACTTGTTGTTAGCATGTCGACTTACTGTTAGCATATCGACTTACTGTTAGCATATCGACTTACTGTTAGCATGTCGACCTACTGTTAGCATGTCGACTTACTGTTAGCATATCGACTTACTGTTAGCATGTCGACTTACTGTTAGCATGTCGACTTACTGTTAGCATGTTGACCTACTGTTAGCATGTCGACTTACTGTTAGCATATCGACTTGTTGTTAGCATGTCGACATGATGTTAGCATGTCGACTTACTGTTAGCATGTCGACTTACTGTTAGCATGTCGACTTACTGTTAGCATGTCGACTTGCTGTTAGCATGTCGACTTACTGTTAGCGTGTCGACTTACTGTTAGCATGTCGACTTACTGTTAGCATGTCGACTGACTGTTAGCATGTCGACTTACTGTTAGCGTGTCGACTTACTGTTACTTGCTGTTAGCATGTCGACTTACTGTTACTGTTAGCATGTCGACTTGCTGTTAGCATGTCGACTGACTGTTAGCATGTCGACTTACTGTTGCTGTTAGCATGTCGACTTACTGTTAGCATTTCGACTTACTGTTAGCGAGTCGACTTACTGTTAGCATGTCGACTTACTGTTAGCGTGTCGACTTACTGTTAGCGTGTCGACTTACTGTTAGCGTGTCGACTTACTGTTAGCATGTCGACTTACTGTTAGCATGTCGACTTACTGTTAGCATGTCGACTTACTGTTAGCGTGTCGACTTACTGTTAGCATGTCGACTTGTTGTTAGCATGTCGACATGATGTTAGCATGTCGACTTGCTGTTAGCATGTCGACTTACTGTTAGCATGTCGACTTACTGTTAGCATGTCGACTTACTGTTAGCGTGTCGACTTACTGTTAGCGTGTCGACTTACTGTTAGCGTGTCGACTTGCTGTTAGCATGTCGACTTGCTGTTAGCATGTCGACTTGCTGTTAGCATGTCGACTTACTGTTAGCATGTCGACTTACTGTTAGCATGTCGAATTACTGTTAGTGTGTCGACTTACTGTTAACGTGTCGACTTACTGTTAGCATGTCGACTTGTTGTTAGCATGTCGACATGATGTTAGCATGTCGACTTGCTGTTAGCATGTCGACTTACTGTTAGGGTGTCGACTTACTGTTAGCATGTCGACTTGCTGTTAGCATGTCAACATGATGTTAGCATGTCGATTTGCTGTTAGCGTGTCGACTTGCTGTTAGCGTGTCGATTTGCTGTTAGCGTGTCGACTTGCTGTTAGCGTGTCGACTTGCAGTTAGCATGTCAACATGATGTTAGCATGTCGACTTACTGTTAGCATATCGACTTGTTGTTAGCATGTCGACATGATGTTAGCATGTCGACTTACTGTTAGCATGTCGACTTACTGTTAGCATGTCGACTTGCTGTTAGCATGTCGACTTACTGTTAGCGTGTCGACTTGCTGTTAGCGTGTCGACTTACTGTTAGCATGTCGACTCACTGTTAGCATGTCGAATTACTGTTAGCGTGTCGACTTACTGTTAGATTGTCGACTTACTGTTAGCATGTCGACTTGCTGTTAGCATGTCAACATGATATTAGCATGTCGATTTGCTGTTAGCATGTCGACTTACTGTTAGCATATCGACTTGCTGTTAGCATTTCGACTTACTGTTAGCATGTCGACTTACTGTTAGCGAGTCGACTTACTGTTAGCGTGTCGACTTACTGTTAGCGTGTCTACTTACTGTTAGCGTGTCGACTTACTGTTAGCGTGTCGACTTACTGTTAGCGTGTCGACTTACTGTTAGCGTGTCGACTTACTGTTAGCATGTCGACTTGCTGTTAGCATGTCGACATGATGTTAGCATGTCAACTTGCTGTTAGCATGTCGACTTGCTGTTAGCATATCGACTTGCTGTTAGCATGTCGACTTACTGTTAGCATGTCAACTTACTGTTAGCGAGTCGACTTACTGTTAGCATGTCGACTTACTGTTAGCGAGTCGACTTACTGTTAGCATTTCGACTTACTGTTAGCGTGTCGACTTACTGTTAGCGTGTCGACTTACTGTTAGCGTGTCGACTTACTGTTAGCATGTCGACTTGCTGTTAGCATGTCGACATGATGTTAGCATGTCAACTTGCTGTCAGCATGTCGACTTGCTGTTAGCATATCGACTTGCTGTTAGCATGTCGACTTACTGTTAGCATGTCGACTTACTGTTAGCGAGTCGACTTACTGTTAGCATGTCGACTTACTGTTAGCGTGTCGACTTACTGTTATCGTGTCGACTTACTGTTAGCGTGTCGACTTGCTGTTAGCATGTCGACATGATGTTAGCATGTCGACTTGCTGTTAGCATGTCGACTTACTGTTAGCATGTCGACTTACTGCTAGCATGTCGAATTACTGTTAGTGTGTCGACTTACTGTTAGCGTGTCGACTTACTGTTAGCATGTCGACTTGTTGTTAGCATGTCGACATGATGTTAGCATGTCGACTTGCTGTTAGCATGTCGACTTACTGTTAGGGTGTCGACTTACTGTTAGCATGTCGACTTGCTGTTAGCATGTCAACATGATGTTAGCATGTCGATTTGCTGTTAGCGTGTCGACTTGCTGTTAGCTTGTCGACTTGCTGTTAGCATGTCAACATGATGTTAGCATGTCGACTTACTGTTATCGTGTCGACTTACTGTTAGCATGTCGACTTGCTGTTAGCATGTCGACTCACTGTTAGCGTGTCGACTTACTGTTAGCATGTCGACTTGCTGTTAGCATGTCGACTTACTGTTAGCGTGTCGACTTACTGTTAGCATGTCGACTCTTCCCTGGCTAATGAGGGAAAAGATAGAACACGAGCAGGAACATCCCGAGTACAGGGTTATTCATTCTTTCATTCACTGAGATAAACAACCTTTAATGAGTAATGTATTGAGAAGATTAAGCTGGGAAAAGCAGCAGGTCATGATGGTAAAACACCAGAGATGGTCAAATATATGGGTGTCGCAAATGAGCGCCTTCTATTGAAGGTTCTGCAGGCAGCCTGGTGTAGTAAAACTATACCAAAAGATTGGGAGATTGCCATCAGTATACCAATATTTAAAAAAAGGTGATAACAGACAATGTGAAAACCACAGAGGCATATCCATCCTCAGCGTCCCTGGTAAAAGTTACTCTAGAATTCTCGAGCAGAGACTTAGAAGTCTGGTAGAGCCACAGCTGGACGAGGCCCAATGTGGCTTCAGAGTAAACCGAAGTACTCAAGACCTGATCTTCACACTGAGACAGATGAGTGAAAAAACCTTTAAATATAAGAGTGAAATGCACCTATGTTTTTTGGATCTGGAAAAGGCATTTGACAAAGTACCCTAGAACAAACTCTGGGGCTGCTTGGCTGGGAAAAACATTCCAGCAACCCTGATCAGCGCAATACAGAGTTTCTACAAAAGCTGCAGAAATTATGTAAGAACAGCAGACCAAAAGTCAGAAGAATTTAAGACTACCAGTGGTGTTAGACAAGGTGATATTCTCTCACCTTACCTCTTCATTCTTATGATGGATGATGTCATCAAGACCTGTAAGGAGAAGACAAAGAAGTGCTCAGTAGGGTACTTGAAGATGAGACCAATCTGTATATCAGAGCTGGCATTTGCAGATGATGTGGCCCTGATAGCTAAATCAGAGGCACACCTTCAGTCCAACTTACTTGTCTGGAAGGAAGAGCTTGAAAAGAGAGGGATGACCATCAGTATCTCCAAAACTAAAACTATGGTGATCTCAAGAGAGGAGAAGAAACACCAGATCATGATGGGACAATATGCATTGGAGCAGGTTAACCAGTTCAAATACCTTGGAGTTGTATTAGACCGAAATGGAGGCATTAAGACTGAGCTGGCTACACGAAAAGCAGCTGCCGTGAGACTCTTCCGGGCCATAAACCGAGGGTTTCTTAGCAAAAGAGAAATTGGCAAGAGGACGAAAATGGCTGTTTAACGCTCAACCTATGTACCAGTCCTGACCTATGGGTGTGTGTCATGAGCAATGACAACAGCTCACAGAAGCCAGCTGCAGGCCTCGGAAATGAAATATCTGAGAAAGGTGGTCCAAGTGACAAGAAGGGACAAAGTCCGCAATCAGACAATACGTCAAGATCTTGGTACCCAGTCCTTACAAACCCGAGTGGATCAGTCACAGTTACGATGGTTTGGACATGTATGCAGAATGGGAGAAAATCGGCCACCATGGCAGGCATGGGAGGCTAAGAACCAGGGAACCAGGCCTCCAGGACGACCCAGGGTGCGCTGGGAAGACAACATCCGACAGTCCCTAACTGACAGAGGACTGGAATGGAACAAAGCCAGAAAGAAAACTGCTGATAAAGACGTCTGGCGATCTCTCTGGCAAACCTCTACACCCCAAGGTAGAAGAGGAGCGACTAAGTAAGATGAGTAATGAAGCGGATAAAAGGAAAAGAAGAATATGAGGAGATGGACAAAGTAGAAAGAAGAAATAATGGTGATGAGATATAGAATCCATTACTATAATTATCGCCCGTGTGTCACCGGTGCCCTCGCAGGAAGCAAAGAATGGTGACACTGCACCCTACCAGGCATGTCGTAAGAGACGACTAAGGGTAGGGTTGGGCTTGAGGTTGGCTGCCTCATCCTGTAATAACAATAGCCACAAAAACCAACCAACGATGGATAAGTCAAAAAGAGAAGCAAGTAAAACCAAGCCAACCAAGATGAGGGAGGGCTTTTCAAGTAGAATAAGTATGACACGGTGTGGAAAAAGCCGTAAGGAGTCCGTAAGTAAAATTAAGATGAAACTTAAAAGATATATAACATCTTATAATAATAGAAACCAATATAATGTAGGTTATCTCAGGGATACAGAAGTTAAGGAAGAGTTTTCAGTTAAAGTCTCTAATAAGTACCAGGTGTTGCAGCAGTCAGCTGAAGATGTCAGCACAGAAGTCTGCTGGGATCAGATCATAGGAATCTGGAATAAATCCTGTGTAGAAGTTCTTGGCAAGAAAGAACAGAAACATAAAGCGTGGATAACACCAGAAACCATTAAATTGATTTAAGAAAGGAAAAGTAAAAAGGCAGACTTAAACAATAGCAAAACTAGAGCTGCTAAAGCTAGAGCTCAGGATAAATACACAGAAGCTAATAAGGAAGTTAGGAGGCGTAAAAGGGCAGATAAAGTGAAATATCTAAATGACCTAGCACAAGAAGCAGAGACAGCAGCAGAAAAAGGAAACCTCAGAGAACTTTACAGTAACACAAGAAAATTAGTAGGTAAATATAGTCAGCCAACTGGATCAATCAAAAATAGTCAAGGAAGGATACTTACTAACACTAAAGATCAAATGGACAGATGGGTTGACTATTTTGAAATGCTTTGAAATAGACCAGGTCCAAAGGTTCCCCCAGATATCCAGCCCTTCGAAATGGAACTGGATATCAACTGTGAGATATCATATAAAGAGGAAATTAGAAAAGCTGTCAATCTTCTCAAGGAAGGAAAGGCCGCACACCCATATGGTATCCCAGTTGAAGCCATCAGGGCCAACATAAACACAGCAACAGAATTGCTACACAGATTATTTAGTAACGTCTGGAAGACCGAAGGAAATACCAGCAGACTGGAGAGAAGGATATCTTGTGAAACTGCCCAAAAAAGGTGATCTACAGGAGTGTGAAAGCTATAGATGAATTATGTTGCTGTCAGTTCCCGGAAAAATATTAGGTAGAATTATTTTGGAAAGATTAAAAGATGCTATTGATAAAAAGCTAGGAGATTAACAGGCAGGTTTTCGGCCAAATAGATCCTTTACTGACCATATAGCCACATTACGTATGATAATAGAGCAAAGCATTGAACTGAACTCACCACTTTACATTTGATTTATAGACTATGAAAAAGCATTTGACAGCATTGATAGGGAATCTCTCTGGAAATCGATGGGGACTATGGAATCCCACAGAAAATTATTAACTTAGTAAAGACAAAATATAAAGACATGACATGTAGAGTTCTTTAAGAGGGAATGCTAACAGATGGTTAGTTGCGTATCCTTTACAGGACGTTGCAGAACCAACCCCAGCAGCCCTTGGCTGTTGTGTGGTTTCTCTACGCAAATTTACGTCCAGTAGTTTGCCATTGCTTTCAAGACGGTCGTACCCTGATGCCACTGTCGAAACCAACGCAAGGCGCATGGCGAAGGATAGAACGACTTGGCGTGAGTTGGTTGAGGGCCTATGCTCCATTGGGGGATAGAAAGGCAGAAGAAGAAGACTATAATTATAGAAACCTAACACACAATAGGACATGTCATTCTTAGCAAGCAAATGTATACTCTCTTTACTTTCTTTATGTAAAGTTCCGTCCCCTTGTCTGGATTTAAAAAGAAGCAACACTCAACACTTTACTGATTTCACACTTGACTTGGCGACTGTAAGACCGTTTCTCGCCTTCCAAGACACTCCAGTCTCTATCAGCCCTCGAGGGGAACGCAGACAATCTCAATGGAACTCTCAAGTGCACCAATCCAGTTTGAGAAAAGCGTGCAGACTTTCTATTGAAAACAGTTTTTGGGAATCCCAGTTGATCCCTATACAAATTACCATTACCGTCAAAGGTTACCACAACATTAATTTGTAATCTTTGCACCTGCAACCGCTAAGAAAGATTTTGAAGAGATAACTCGCCCCAATATGGGTCGCATTATTTTTCGTTATTTGAAAGCCCCAATTCGGTTGCAGTCGAGGGTCCTAAATATTACAGAGCGGCTGAAAGGGGGTTTCTGGGACTTGTGCCTGGGCGATTCTCATCCGAAAGGTGGTACTTTGTGTCACCGGATGATTATCGCTCTTTGTTTGGTCTAATGGGGTTGAACGTAATTCAGTCAGTTATTCGCCGAGATAAGAGCTTTGATTTTCTAAAAAATTTGCATGTAGATTTGTTTATCCAACATCATCGTTAGCATTACCATGCGACTGCCGACAAGCGAAGGCTGACTTGTTTCGCCATTTCACTAGATCTCCAGAATCTCGGATCAGGTCAGTATTTTTGCCTGGTCTCATCGATGTAGCTAAGCCACCATGGTACTTGTGTCTTTGACTTTCTTTTGCTCTCTTGCCCCCCCCCCCCCCCTCCTTCTTTTTCCCCATCAATCTTGCCAGTCACTATAAAGTTCTCGAGTAAATTCTTTGTCATAGTAGTAGTAGTAGTAGTAGTAGTAGTAGTAGTAGTAGTAGTAGTAGTAGTAGTAGTAGTAGTAGTAGTAGTAGTAGTAGTAGTAGTAGTAGTAGTAGTAGTAGTAGTAGTAGTAGTAGTAGTAGTAGTAGGAGCAGTAGTAGTAATAGTTGTAGTAGTAGAAGCAGTAGCAGTAGTAGTAGCAGTAGTAGTAGTAGTAGTAGTAGTAGTAGTAGTAGTAGTAGTAGTAGTAGTAGTAGTAGTAGTAGTAGTAGTAGTAGTAGTAGTTGAAGCAGTAGTAGTAATAGTAGTAGTAGTAGAAGCAGCAGCAGCAGCAGCAGTAGTAGTAGTAGTAGTAGTAGTAGTAGTAGTAGCAGTAGTTGTAGCAGTAGTAGTAGTATTAGTATTAGTAGTAGTAGTAGTAGTAGTAGTAGTAGTAGTAGTAGTAGTAGCAATAGTAGGCAGGTGTAGGCAGGTGTAGTTGGTAGTAGTACTAGTAGTAGCAGCAGTTACTATATAACATATAATTTCCTATCACTATCACCTCGCTATTTGTTTGTGCAGCTTCTCTTTCACTTATGACCATCCTAATTTGCGACTACAAATAAATAAATCAAAGTAAACAGCAAACAGAGAAAGATAACTACATTGGTATGGTCAAAAAGGTCCCGGAACTGATGCCTGGAGTAAACATCTTTGTATTTTTCACAATATGTGCAATAAATATACATACATACAATGCATTTTTCGGTTTTGTGTAATCATAACCCGTTTGAATGACAATAGTGTTGATAAATACAAATTCGACTTACGACCAGGTTGTCGGAACGGAATTGGGTCGTCAATCAAGGGGACCTTTGTTTCACACTGTAGTATTTCTGTCTTTTTGGTGACGACAATAATTTTCTTGCGATTCAAATTTAGGCCTAATTTTGCATTGTGTAGTTTTACTGTATCCACTGAACAATGCAGATCATGTTCTTTGTTTGCAATTAACATAGGAAAATTTTCATAAGACAACGACTCTCTTCCACCTCATCCTCTTTCTTCTCATTATCTTTATCATCGTCATCATCTTCGACATCATCATCATCAGCAGCAGCAGCATAATAATAATAACAATAATCATCATCATCATTATCTTTTTTAATTTCTTTTTTTTTTCTCTCTTTCTTTTTCTTCTTGTTTTTCTTATTCTTGTTCTTCTACTTCTGCTCTTGGTGCACCTGACAGTTACTCATAATCGTGTTGCTTGATAATCTGTCTTTGTTGCTCCGGTTCCATTTTCTCCAAATTCTGGTTTGTCCCTCTTTCTGTTGCTTTTGACTCAATCGTCCCTGATTTTGTTGCTTCTATTTCAGTTACTCTTAACACCGTTGCTCAATTTTCTGCCGCTATTGTTTCTGCATTTTCGCAACGTACTCGAAGAAAGAGACCATGTTTTGAATATGGCTCGACGAGGAAGCGGTGCCTTTATCCTCATACTGAAACGAATTTATCAAGGTGTAGGTTTTGGGAGAGGCAGGAAAAAACCCAATTACCCCCTCCCCCCCCCCCCCCCACACAAAAAAAAAAAAAATCAACAGGCGACTACTTATGGGCGTTTCTTTCGAAAATATAAGCAACCGTCACATTCACACCTCGCCAGAACAGACAGATAAACATACAGAAAGACGGACATGAAATAGAGACACTGCTCTGGTCGAACATTCCTCTATGCATGCAGGCATGAGTCCCATCCGTAATACCCACCTCATACAACCGCCTTTCCGAGTGACATAACCATCACGCGAGAGTCGGAAAGCAGAAGTGAGCATTGTGTGACGACACACTCCAGAACCCATTGTTGCATGACGGTTGACAGTAACAAAGGGATCAAACTCATTTCAGTCATAATAGAAATGGAGTGCGCTTCCCAGAATAGATTACCGTGCTCACCCTTGAGTTACTCCCCCTTGTTTGCACGGCTGGGGTTTGTGAATAGATTCTCATCGCAGCTTCTCTCATCTTGTTGACAATTGGCCTTTGAGCTTCAGTGGACCGTATCCATAATACATGAACTACCACTGCATTCAATCAGCAATTGGAGACCAACGCCAGAAGACACACACAAAAGCAACTTTTAAGTGTGGGAACACGGAATATATCGTTATTAAAGTTATAGTATACACCTTGTTATATTCTTGTCGTCGACTTCATCAGTATCGTCATAACTAATACAACACAAACAGTCTATAATAGTCATCCCCTTGGGGGATGCAATTTTTCGCTTTTAAAAGCCCCACCCTGGCTCTTGCCAGGGGCCGCAATATAGTCCGGCCATATATATGGCCTAATGGTGGTTTCCGGGACCTCTCCACGGGTGATCCTCATCCACATGGTGGCACTTTGTGTCATCGGGTGTTTATCGCTTGTGTGATGTCCTAGTGGGGTAAAATGTACTACTACTACTAGTATTGTCATCATCATCGTCGTCACTATGATTGACCTTATTATCATCGTCATCACAACCAGTATCAGGAGCTGTGAGGAGCTGCAAGAAATGTACATTGGATTAACCAACACAGAACAGGCGTCATCAGTCGTTCTACGCTCGTGGAGCTTTTGGGGAGGAGATCAGAGCACCGATGGATCTGTCCGGAGTACTGTGATGATAATCCGCACTAATAGCTAATGAGTCTTTTTGACGTTGACATTATTATCTTCACCGACCTCACCGTCGTTTTCATCGGTATCATTGTTGTTGTTATCACCATCATCGTTATCATCCTCACCATAAACTTTGTTATTATTAATTATTATTCTCTCAGATGCCTTCTACACAGTAAAGGCGGCCTTGATTGGACTGATGACACTGTTTCGCGTTGTGACTGTGTATTAAGACTGCTGATAGCCCACCTCTTAACTTCACCCTCACACTTGTATCGTTGTCTACCTCTTGCTGACACGCCTTAAACTCTCGCCTCTAATATATAAGTTTAGTACACTCTGTTGAAAACTGTTCGAAGTTATTACCAGTACCATGCGGTAGACTTTCTCTGTCTGATGCAGGTCTTCGAATTGCCAATCCAAATAGCTTCGCAAAAACAGCACTGGTAAATATCGCGACGACAGAAAAGTTCACTGGTAAGGGAGTCAGGCTCAGGCCAAGACAAATGATGGTGGATGACTCAAGACAGTGGTATGGAGGAATATCATCAGTGGAATTGATCCAGAACACAAAAGAGCGATGTCTGTGAAATGAATGAGCGCCTTCGCCAGCTGGCAAGGCACTTGATGACAAATAGATAAAATGTTCTAATTGAATTTTGATTTCGCTGCTTATGCCGCGGCTCCTATGGTGCCGCCTGATGCAGCCGAAACTCTATTTCATAGCATGGCACAGCCCTGTTTATTACACCAGCATTTAGTGAAGTGTAGTGTGGTAGGCCCGAGTGGGTGGATAATGGAGGGAAGGGCGTCATTTTCAGCTTGAAGAATGTCCATCACGTTGCTGAGGAGTGGAACACGGGTATTCTGAATCCTAGTCCAACGTTTCAACTTCTCGGCCAGAGGTAAATCTCTGTCCATGACGACCAAATATATTAAGGAATGTTTACAGAATAGACTTGAATGGTTGGTTCAGTTATGTAATACAAACACACATGACTTCCTGTTCAGTATGGCTGATACGCAGACCTACTGTTGTAGCAGAGGTAGGTTATTTACTTCTAGACACAGTTTGCTGTTGGAATTATCTCCTCCCATATATGGAAAGTATATGGCGCCGTCGTCTAGTCACTGGGTTGAGTGCATAGCGCTGTGGAAAGTATTTGGCGCCGTTGTCCAGTCACTGGGTTAAGTGCACGGTGCGATACTGAGCTGACATTTTAACTTTGGATTGCTTGTAGAAACTGCCCAGTTGTGTTTTATATTGTGAACTGTAGATAAAGAAAATGACCAGTGGCTTGTTGCCGTAAAACTGGTGGTGCCTTGTGGGATTAAGTGAGAGCGCAACTGTTGAGGTATTGTAATTATTGCTTCCATGGACGATCAACCTCAGTTCGGGTGGGGGATGTGATGGCACTTCTGACGGCTGCTTTGTACATTAAATGTGTGCGTTAGCCGTTGGATTTGACGGGACTCAAGTCTGTTACAATTTTTTCCCCGCAAGTGACAGCGATGAGTATGTTGTGAAGACTTTGTGACAGCGATGGGGATGTTGTCTAGACTTTTTGACAGCGATGGGGATGTTGTGCAGACTTTTTAACAGCGATCGGGATGTTGTGCAGACTTTTTGACAGCGATCGGGATGTTGTCCAGACTTTTTGACAGCGATGGGGATGTTGTGCAGACTGTTTGACAGCGATGGGGATGTCGTGCAGACTTTTTGACAGCGATAGGGATGTTGTGCAGACTTTTTGACAGCGATGGGGATGTTGTGCAGACTTTTTGACAGCGATGGGGATGTTGTGCAGACTTCGTGACACCGATGGGGATGTTGTGTAGACTTTTTGACAGCGATGGGTATGTTGTGTAGACTTTGTCACAGCGAAGGGGATGTTGTGTAGACTTCGTGACAACGATGGGGATGTTGTGCAGACTTTGTGACAGCGAAGGGGATGTTGTGCAGACTTTGTGACAGCGATGGGGATGTTGTGCAGACTTTTTGACACCACCACAACAACAACAACAACAACAACTACTACTACTACTACTACTACTATTACTACTACTACTACTACTACTACTACTACTACTACTACTACTACTACTACTACTACTACTACTACTACTACTACTACTACTACTACTACTACTACTACTACTACTACTACTACTACTACTACTACTACTGCTATTATTATTATTACTACTACTGCAACTACTTCTACTACTACGACTAATACTAATAATAATAATAAGAAGAATAATACTGCTGCTGCTGCTGCTGCTACTACTACTACTACTTCTTCTTCTTCTTCTTTACTTCCTATTTTACCGCTTCGTGTGTCGAGGGAGATACGAGGTCCTGCTTCGTGCTCTTCTGGCTGCTTCGGGTGACGTGGTGCTGTAGAGTTTCTCTGATGTTATCTTTTTATATTGTTCTTGGTCTTCCTGTTGATCTACGTCCCTCTCCGCTTTTGGTGTGTGCCTTGTATGGTATAGCATCAGAAGGCATTCTCCCCAAGTGGGCAAACTATTTGATCTGCTGTCTTTATATGTATGCCGACTTTACCTCGAATTACCTCATTACTGATTTTATCTCTTCTGGTC
>CAJHNH020003580.1:607024-614524 GCA_905116865.2 Candidula unifasciata | reverse complement strand
TGTTATCAACACATTGTGCCAGCATCGCCTCTATAGCTAGATCTGTCATCAACACATTGTGCCAGTATCTCCTCTATAACTAGATCTGTTATCAACATATTGTGCCAGCATCTCCTCTACAACAAGATCTGGCATCAACACATTGTGCTAGCATCTTCTCTATAACTAGATCTGTTATCAACACATTGTGCCAGCGTCTCCTCTATAACTAGATCTGTTATCAACACATTGTGCCAGCGTTTTCGGGCGGGGTGTTAGGGAGGATCCCAAGACTGATCTTAGGACGAAGAAATGCAACATGAAAACTTCATGGTATGGCATGACAGACTAGGCCATAAAGCTGTAGTTGGCAGCTGGTCTAGGACGGAAGCTCCCGCAGGCAGACAGACAGAACACTGTTCTTCTGATCTAACACCTTCTGCAGCACTTGTTCGGACACCGACCTACTACTTGCATGTGCGCGTGTATCGAAGAGCTTGTCGCTGGAGCTACAAAGTTATTGTCCTTCCTTGTGGAGACATACTGAATTTTGAATACAGTCTGATGTTACGAAGTCGTACCTAGCGACTGTAAAACATAAAAAAAAGGCTCTTTTTGTATCGACCTAATGGCTTTCCTATCTTATCCATGTTTATGTCACAGAAGAGGCCCGGCTCGCTAACGTAGTCGGTTAAACCTGGACTGGGTGAATAACTCCGTGTGGTCCGGGTTCGCGCCCGGGGGCTGGCAGAAAATCCATTTCACCCAAATTGACGGTATCTATCATGGAATCGAGGCCGATGGGTTGCGATCAGGGCTGCCAATAAAGGGATTTTACCCCCAAATCTGGGTTTGTATATGACGCCTTGGGTTCAAATTAGAAATCTGGGTTTAAAAAATATATTTATATTCTAATATTAAAGTGGGTAAATGTTTCGTTTCGTAACTGAAAAATGTTTACTTTTCAACATTTTTTTTCCCGCTGCATTTGTATTGCTTGTCGGCTCTGTGGCTAAGTCGGTGCGAACGCTACGTAATGCCGGGGTGCCGGGTTCGATCCCAGCTGCGGGCCATGCGCCTTGCGTTGGTTTCGACGGTGATATCAGGGAGGTGACCGTCCAGAAAGCAATGGCAAACTACTGGTCGTAAATTTGCCTAGAGAAACCACACAACAGCCAGGGGCTGCAGGGGTTGATTCTGCAACGTCCTGTGAAGGATACGCAACTAACCTTGTATTGATTGGTTTTTTTTTTTTTTTTTCAGCATAGATGGGTTTTTCAAAAAAATCTAACTGGCAGCCCTGGTTGCGATATCCACAGTACCGAGCTAAATGGTTAACAACTCATGGTTTCTGGATATGTAACAGAAGACAACATAAGTCACCCCGAATATTGTTAAGCTCTAATCGCGGCTTTGGGCCTTCCCAGAAGGATGACATCCTGGGAAAATGATGATGTCATTAATCTAGACCAGCGGTCTCCAGCCTGGAAAGGGGGAGGGGGAGGGGGGGGCGTGAAGACGTTCTGAGGATGAAAGGGTGGGGAAGGTTTCTCATGCAACTTTTGAAATTGAATGCATATGTCCTTTTAATAATTCTGATTTTCGGCTTTACCATTCATGAAAACAAAATAGTGTTACCAGCTGTAGGCAGAGAGTTTTCTCCAGTTTGCCTAGCCCAACAACAGACCACACAATAGCCGATGTCGACCAACACATTGGTATTTGACACTAAATTACTGGTTGTTGGTGACTGTTTCTGTTGTTGTTTGACACCTCGATTTATGGGGATGTTTTTTTAAAACAAGTTCTTGTTAACTGTACTTGGGATTTATCTGTTTGTTTTCTATTTGTTATCTGTTTGTTTCTATTCTTTTATCTATCTATCTATCAGCATGCCTGTCTGCCGGCCTGCCTGCCTGTCTGTTGGTATTTGTTAGTTAACACAGTCACCACTTTTATTCCATGAGATGGACCAATGTCGTCCCCACGACCCAACCCGGTCACGCTTTATTGGCCAACCCCTCCCTCCCTCTTCAGACACTCAGTGTACGCTGTTTGTGGGCGTCGACTCCGTCCATTTCCTAGTTATAGTGTACCCGTTCTTTGCTCGCCGTCCTTGCGTTGGTGATAAATTCGCCAGTATCTGTCCTTGACATCCTTTCGAAGGAAGTTTTTCGTCAGGAACACAGATGAGTATAATTTATTGTGTACATTAGTCCCATGTAGTCACTTCATAGTTAGAGTATATTTGTGTATGTGCACTGTATTGTTCTGTATGTGCTGATGAAGGCTTATCGCCGCAACGTCCTTTGTTCGTTTATTGTGATCGATTTTGTAAAGCTAACATAAACTGTTTGTTGTTTCTTACCAACTTTTTTTTTTCTTACCTATAATTTTCTACTCCTTTTAAAAACGTAAATTCTAGGAAGGCTTCTTACTTCTGCCGTTCTATCCCCCAATGGAGCATAGGCCCTCAACAAACTAAGGCCAGATCGTTCTATCCTTCGCTATCGCATGCAGCTCTCCCCATGTCCTCTCCATCTTTTTATCGACACTCTCTAGCTCCCTTCTGTTGTTTGTGGGTGTGTGTGTGTGTGTGTGTGTGTGTGTGTGTGTGTGAGTGTGTGTGTGTGTGTGTGGGGGGGGTTGTCTTCCTTTTTTCTATGCCCCCGTGGGTTCCAGTGTTCAATAGAGGCGCAACAATGAGAAAGGTTGAAGACCACTGATGTAGACCAAAGTTTGTGTGCCGGTGAGTCTGATCGAGCGGCAGTGACTCACAACATGTGTTCATCACACGTGTGTAGGGGTCGTGTGTTTACAGATAACAATTATTGACGTGTGCTCTATTGTTAGACTAGTTGGACGTTTTACTAACAGTGCATCCTCATCATCATGTGCCATATCGATTAGCGTGGGCGGACTTAGTCGGCATTCTTACACAACCACCCGAGTCAAGGGTCGGGTCTGCTTTGTCTTATTCCATCTACAGTGTGGTCTTCTCCTTCTCATCCTTCTTTTTTTCTTCTTCTCTTTCTCCTCCTCCTTCTCTTATTCTTATCCTCCTCCTCTTCCTTCTCCTCCTTTTTTATCTTCTTCTTCTTTTTGTTCTTCTTCTTGTTCTCGTTCTTCTTCTTCTTCTTCTTCTGTTTTTTTTTCCTTCAGCATATTATTTTTTTTAAAGCGTACACAAACAGTTAGTCAAACAAAGATAAGACACATACACCGCTATAAGAAAACAGCAGCACATGTGCTCTTGTAAATAATAAAACCAGAAGGATCACTTGTAAAACTTCTTGTTGATCCGTATAGGTAGGAGTGTTCAAGATATTTCTTAAGATATGAGGGCATGAGTATTAAAGGCACTATACATTTCTATCTGCCTACCAGTTCACATACATATTTGTGTACCCACCTATCGGTGTAGGTATGGGTAGATGTGTAGGACCTAGACAGGTAAGCCGGTCGACGGGATATTGTAATTTATAAACAAACCAGCATCATAATTAAGTCGAGGCATGCCTAGGATGTCTACAACACTCTAGTAACTAAAGTATGTAGCCTACATGCTGACACACTCAACAGTCTATGACCGCCAAATACAGCTCAATAGATCTGGCACAGAGAAGGAGTCTTCTAGACACACACGCCCACGAGTGCCAGCACAGTCTAGAGCACACTCGACATGCCCTCGGTGCAGGAAACATTTGGCGGCGAGTAGAATTTTTGAGAGTTCAGCTGATTCAGCAATCTTCTTGGGGCGCAGGTGATTCCACATTCTTCGGAGTTTTCCGGTTCTAAAGATTTGTATTATTTTTCAAATCTGTGGATTTTATATAATTTCTCACGTGCGTTTCGGGGCCCCATTCTTTGTCGGGTGTTGGGGATGGAGCTATTTTCCCACAACCAAAAATGTTGCAAACGGTGACTAATGGGCCGTTCTTGTGCTGGACGGATGTTTTGGGCCGGAAACCTTAGATATCGCAGGCTAGCTGTGAACAACAAACCGCTGTAATAACTCTTGTTAGGCAGAAGAAGAATAAGAAAAAGAAGAAGAAGGAGGAGGAGGAGAAGAAGAAGAAGAAGAAGAAGAAGAAGAAGAAGAAGAAGAAGAAGAAGAAGAAGAAGAAGAAGAAGAAGAAGAAAAAGAAGAAGAAGAAGAAGAAGAAGAAAAAGCAGAAAGAGAAGGAGGAGGAGGAGGAGAAGAAGAAGAAGAAGAAGAAGAAGAAGAAGAAGAAGAAGAAGAAGAAGAAGAAGAAGAAGAAGGGGTAGAAGAAGAAGAAAAAGAAGAAGAAGAAGAAGAAAGGGGAGTAAGATAATGATGATGATGATGATAAGAAGAAGAAGAAGAAGAAGAAGAAGAAGAAGAAGAAGAAGAAGAAGAAGAAGAAGAAGAAGAGAAAAAGGATAAGAGAAGAAGAAGAAGAAGAAGAAGAAGAAGAAGAAGAAGAAGAAGAAGAAGAAGAAGAAGAAGAAGAAGAACAACAACAACAACAATAACAACAACAACAACAACAAGAAAAAGAAAAAGAAGAAGGAGAAGAGAAAAAAAAAAGAAGTAGAAGTAAGTGCATGACGTCTTCAAAATTTATGATTTGGAAATGTATGCAACTAGTGTCTCATCCAGCCAGTCGTCTAAACTCAATGTGTATACCGTCTCCGCAATGAAAAGTTGACTACAATCTACACACTACTGTCTTTAGGAGTATCACCCGGTGAAGCCCAATCTCTTCTACGGTGCGATTCTCCTACCGCTCTCCAGAACCCAGGCCCTGCCGCGGAAAACGAACCTAGTACTCTGGGATCACGGAATTGTTAAACGCCCTCACTAACCTCTTACTTATAGTCGCACAACTCAACGCCTACGCTCGTCGTTCCCGACGTCGTCACTCTCACGTTATCTAAAAGAATCACGTTTTCCGAAGCACCGACATCAAGCCACATGAAGACTTCATTAAGCGGTGCGAAGGTCTGTGAAGATAAGAGCCGAGAGGGTGCTGAAAGATAACTGTGTTTCTCATTACCTTCTGTTGCAAGGATCACACGTAGGGGCGCGGTCAAATATTATGTATGGAACGCTGCTAGCTCAATATTAAATATTAATTTTTTTTAAATATTTTGTCAAGCTTTAATCTCTCTCTCTCTCTCTCTCTCTCTCTCTCTCTCTCTCTCTCTCTCTCTCTCTCTCTCTCTCTCTCTCTCTCTCTTTCTTTTTTTCAGCAAAGGGGCAGCGTGGTCTCGAGGCATTACGTCCGCCTCGAGTGCTGGAGGTCCCAGGTTCACGCCCGGTGAAGGCTGGGATTTTTCTTTTCAGGTGGACTTCTAGTAATTTCCCCTGGTTAATGGTAGTAACTCTGTGGCTAAGTCGATGCGAACGCTTCGTAATGCCGGGATGCCGGGTTCGATCCCAGCTGCAGGCCATGCGCCTTGCCTTGGTTTCGACAGTGGTATCAAGAAAGCCGACCGTCCAGATAGCATTGGCAAACTACTGGACGTAAATTTGCCTAGACAAACCACACAAAAGCCAGGGGCTGTTGAGGTTGGTTCCGCAACATCCTGTAAAGGATACTCAACTAACCTAATGGTAGTAAGATCAGACGTAAAAAATCCTTTAGCAGTTAGAAATCAAAAAGAGTAGCCTAACGGCGCTGCCCGGGCAAAATTTAGAGTTAACAAACTACCCAAAGTATTTCAGGATCCTTGCTGGTGCTACAGAGTTCGTGCACTGCGCTAAGATTCTTGAGACTCAGACTTGAGTGAGAAGTAGAAGGAGCACTTATATCGTACTAAACTTGTGCCATGATGTTGATCTGTCACCTAAACCTAGATCTTTTTTTTCTAAATCTTTCTATTACATTTTGTTTTCTTCCTATTTTTGTAATGTATTTCTTTACTTTTTCGTTGTTTCTATTTATTTCCTGACACAACTTAGCCTTCAGCAAAGAGATGTAACGCAGTGGATACCATCATATTGTGGAGTGCTGGAAATGATAAAGCTGATCAACTGGCAGGAGAAGGTGCGACAAAAGTGCAGCCGGAC
This sequence comes from Candidula unifasciata, assembly GCA_905116865.2. Taxonomy (NCBI): domain Eukaryota; kingdom Metazoa; phylum Mollusca; class Gastropoda; order Stylommatophora; family Geomitridae; genus Candidula; species Candidula unifasciata. The sequence goes on along the minus strand of CAJHNH020003580.1, from coordinate 608,508 downwards.
GTACCAGTCACATACCACCAAAAGAAAAGAATCATTAAATCAATCAGGAAACCACCAGCCCCAGCACAAGACGACTATTTTATTTTGGACAGATCAGAACAAGACATTATCCTCCGCCTCAAAACAGGGCACAACCGATTACGTAATCACATGTACACACAACTCAAGATAGGCATATCAGCCATGTTCATCTGTGGAAAGGTGCCCCAGACAGCAGAGCATGTACTCCAGGACTGCACCGAATTTGACACATTAAGGCAAACCTTTTGGCTAGAAAGAACAACAGTGGAACGTAAACTCTATGGACCACTGAATATATTAACAACAACAGTGAAATTTATACAAGAGACAAAATTACTGATGAGGACAACTTATTTCAGGCGAACGAAAGAAGAAGAATTTCTTTCCTAATTTCTTTACTTTTTTCTTAATCTTTTCTTTCATTCTTGCTCAATTTTCTTTATTTCTTTCTTAATCTGTTTTCTTTCTTTCTTTATCTTAATTTTTGTTGACATTACTTTTCTGAGCTTGCTATCTTTGTTTGCCTAAATTGTATGGGCTTTTCATTTATTCACTTCTTGTTTTACCCCTTCCGGTGTCGAGAGACTTTTACTTGCACATAAAAACATTTTTATTGTTATATTAACCAAAATTATTGCTATTCCAACCATCATTTTTGCTATAACCACCGCTATTGTTGCCATACTCACCACTACTGTTGCTATATCCACCACTATTATACATATACTCACAACCATTGTTGCTACACCCACCACAATTGTTGCCATACCCACCATTATTGTTGCTATACCCACTATTGTTGCTATACTCCCCACTATTGTTGCTATACCCACAACTATTGTTGCTATATTCACCACTATTGTTGCTATACCCACAACTATTGTTGCTATACTCACCACTATTATCGATATACTCGGCACTGTGTGTGCTGTACTCACCGCTATTGTTGCTATACCCACAACTATTGTTGCTATACTAACCACTATTATCGATATACTCACCACTGTGTGTGCTGTACTCACCGCTATTGTTGTTAAACTAGCCACTATAGCACTCTCACCGTTCTGCGAACATCCAGGATGGCGGCATGATCGTCACAGTGCAGGTACTCACTAAAGTGAGCCGACATTGTCACAGTACAGTTACTCACTGAATGGAGCCGACATTGTCAGAGTGCAGGTACTCATTGAAGTGAGCTGACATTGTCACAGTGCAGGTACTCACTGAAGTGAGCCGACATTGTCACAGTGCAGGTACTCACTGAAGTGAGCCCACATTGTCACAGTGCAGGTACTCACTGAAGTGAGCCGACATTGTCACTGGTAAAATTTCTACAATGATATGTACACATAACCTACATCCCTTCTGTAACCTACATCACCGTTCCTTAACTTTCTTACACCCATCAGTCTGCATACAAATAAGCTAGATCTGTAGAATGGATGTGCACGCAAATGTCATGT
>CAJHNH020003580.1:597024-602024 GCA_905116865.2 Candidula unifasciata | reverse complement strand
GACGATCACCAGGGATCTCCATAAAAAAACTCGGTTTTTGAACTGAACGGAACAATCTGTAAAACGAATCTATGACGTTAAGAGTGTTAGTAAAGTAAAGAAAAGGACCCATTTCCTTTTGATTTATAGGCGAGCGCCTAGCCGCTACACCACGGCGGCTCCATAAGAGCGAGAGGCGAACGATGTAACCAATCAGCCAGGTATAATCAGTTCCCTGCAGTATTTTATTTTTCATTTGGAGGAGATTAGTGGCACTTGAGTAAATAAAACCGATAGCGCTAACGGATCTGCAACTTGGGCGTCAAGAGACAGCACACCAGCGGTGAACCACCTGCTCCAGCAACGTGCAGTAATGAGTCATGTTGAGTTAGTGGTCGTCGGCTGAGATCTTGTATAAGCCATACCATCCATGTATGTCACCGATGGTTGCTGCATCTGTGGTACAGAGGAAACATGTTGTTGTACATTGTTGTTGTTGTTCTGGTTTATGGATTTTCTTGGTTTTGGGCTTAAGTAGCATTGTATGTGAACATGGAGCTGGGTAGCACGCACAGGAGTACGCTGTGGTGGAGAAAGTACGTACAGAGGTGAGAGGGTGGTGGTGGTTGGGGGGGACGGAGAGGCGGTGGTGGGGGGGGGGGGCGGAGTACAGTAGACAGTGAGACTGGGAGGTTTATTTTAAACTTTAGGGACACTGGGAGACAGGATAGACTCATCAGACCAACGATCCACTAACCGACCTCCATGAATGTAGACAGACAGATGAAATGTAGACAGAAATACACACTCACATATATATGTATAAATGCACACACACACAGACAGACAAAGGGATGAATGGATAGATGAATGGATGGATAGATAGGTGGACAGACGAACAGCAGACAGACGGACGGACGGAGAGACAGACAGACAGACAGACAGACAGACAGGCAGGCAGGCAGGCAGGCAGGCAGACAGACAGGCAGGCAGGCAGGCAGGCAGGCAGGCAGGCAGGCAGGCAGACAGACAGATAGACAGATAGATAGATAGATAGATAGATAGATAGATAGATAGATAGATAGATAGATAGATAGATAGATAGATAGATAGATAGATAGATAGATAGATAGATAGATAGATAGATAGATAGATAGATAGATAGATAGATAGATAGATAGATAGATAGATAGATAGATAGATAGATAGATAGATAGATAGATAGATAGATAGATAGATAGATAGATAGATAGATAGATAGATAGATAGATAGATAGATAGATAGATAGATAGATAGATAGATAGATAGATAGATAGATAGATAGATAGATAGATAGATAGATAGATAGATTAGATCGATTAGATCGATTAGATCGATTAGATTACATCTGATTAGATAGATAGACAGATTTTATTTTTTAGATAGATAGGCATACATACATATAGACGCACAGACAGACGTACATACAGATTGATTTGGGTTAGAAGAATAAGTTGTTTGTGAACAAATAGAATCTCTACCCTCCCAGGTACAAGTAGGAAGTGCGGATTCTCTGTGGGCATCTCACTAGGCTCGATCAGACCTACTTATCTCAGCAGTTGTGTACCTCGTCAGGTAGCAGGTCCTTTGTTTAGCGTCGCTAACATAACAATCGATGGAAAGATCCTTGGTCTCTTGGCAGTTCTCTTTCTTTACTTGAATTCTGGTCAGTATGTCGTATAGGCAGGCTTACTGTTTTTAATCGTGGCATGTTTTTGCTTCTGATTATTTTTAGCCGTTGCATTTTTCTCTATATGTACACTGACAGGATGCAGTTCCGTCGCCCAATTACTGAGTTGAGTGCACCGAGCGACGCTGTGAGCTGCGGATTTAATTTGGTATGCGTATGGGCTGTGCCAAACGGAGTTTGTGTTGTGAACTGCGAGTGGCCTGATGCCGCAGAACTAATGGTGCCTAATGCTATTAATTGCGTGTGCAACTACTGATCTGTTGTAACTGCTGCTTCCATTGACTATAAACTGCATTTCTAGCAGCGGGCTGTTTGGTTCAACACTTCATTTGGCTGCTTTATGCATTTATTACGTGTGTATGTTGTTAGCTGTGTCGACAGGCACAACCAGTTACGTCACTTGGACATACAGGCGATGAAAAGAACAAAGTTTTTCAGTTTCCTAACCAAGATTCTGTTTACTGGCCACCACAGCACACCTTGTAAAATGTCACTTTTGTTTTGTTTATGTTGAGAAACGGAAAACGGGAATGCTACTGTGACATTTAAGTTAAAAGCCCGGGTTTTCTTTAGCCACTGCCAAATGGTCTATGATTCACATCAGATGTTGCCACAGAAAGAAAACAAATGTGATTTCTCTACGTCTTTTCTTTAATTTTTGGCTGGTGCTATGCCATAGATCAAAGAGTTTCAAACTGTCTCGAGACACACTAATGTGTAGGCTGCAGTGTGAAGGTGTGTCGTGCTAGCGTAAAGCTTTATCCAGAATAATACATACATTAGAAAGGTTAGTTAAACCTATAGTTTGCCAGTAGACCGAATTACAGTGTCGCGAAATTATTATTTTTTTCTTTTACTTCTTCTTTACGATCGGTTTCATGTCAGTTCCACGATAATCTCCCCACGTTAATACTAGTTCAATTCTGATTGGTCGACCTCCAGTCACCCGACCTTCGCACACTGCTAGGGATGTGTTCGGCAATGCCGTTGATATCTCGTTCTGTATATTTAAGCACACCATCGCTTTTAAAACTACAAAAACATTTAGAAACTGGATCTAACCCACAACTCCCCTTGAGGGTGGCGCAACCTATGTTACAGGCATTATCTTTTTAAAAAAAAAACAACAACAACAACGTAAATGCACGACATGCCAGAAAGGAAACAACATAGCCTTAACCCACTGGACAGTAGACGAGTCAAAAAGAATTTTGAATGGAACGTGACCTAGTTCGGCTGTTGAGATTATCATGAACTAACTCGGTTTCGTATACCGTTAGGTTGGTTGCCTCTTTTAACTCACATGTCAGCTGCAGGTCCTGCATGGTTACTCTTTTACCTCCTTATGACAGGCCAGTGGGAGAACAGGCTACAACAGTGTTTCCAAAACTTTTCTTGGTCGCAGCGCCTTTTTTCAATTAAAATTGTCACAGGGCGCCCTTACCTAGGACCATCGTGTTGTGGTTAAATTAATTATGTTGCTTTTACAATATTTCGCGGTGCCCCTACGAAGAGGTCGCGGCTCCCCGGGGCGCTGCGGCCCACAGTTTGGGAATCACTGGGCAACACCAAATAAACCATATTCACGGGGGAAGTGAATAGTCACCAGCCCAAATTCGGTGCAAGGGAAACAAAGGTTTGTAAAAGCAAAGGAGAGAACAGTCCTTTGTTTGTTCATTGTGATCGATTTTGTAAAGCTGATATAAACTATTAGTTCTTTCTTACCCCCTTTTTTTCCCCTTTACTATAATTTCCTACCCTTTTAAAAAGCTTATTGTCAGGAAGGAGTCGCCGTGGTGTAGCGGAAAGACGTTACCATGAGGACCCGAAGATCTTGGGATCGAAGTAAAGGCCACCGGCGTGATTCTGACCACGTCACTTACAGAGTGCTGATTGTTCTATAAAATATCGGTTTAACACTATAAGCCCAATACGCCTGCAAGTGTGGAAAATGCCCCTTTTCATTATCATCTTGTAGCAGGTCCTTTGCAGAACGTCGCCCTCATCACGGTCTACCTGAAACAAATTTTCTTTGTCGTCAGCTCTCCCGCCTCGTGAATTTCATATTGAAGAAGTCACTTTTATCCTTCGCCCATCTTCGTGTTGTTCGGCCTCTGTACCTCCTTCCTGATACTATGCTCTCCGCTATTATTTTATTTAATCCGCCATGGCGCTTGATATTACCTAAGTATTTCAGCTTTCGAGACATTTTACTTCTTATTAGCCAATCTTTCATAATGTTTAGATCATTCAAAATGTCTGTATTTCTTCTCTTTGTCCATGTTATTCCGATGATCTTTCTTTAGCATTTCAGCTCGAGAAGCCGTATTTTCTTCCTTAAGGACTGGGAGATAGTCCACGACTCTTATCCGTATGTTGCTACAGAGAAGATGCATGCTGTCAAAATTTGTTAGCTGTGATTTCCATGATTATGCTTAACCATAGACTTGTAATGCTGTTTCATTGAGAGTTAGAAAAAGAATTTCTTGCTTGCTACATACATCCAGTTTTAACATATGGCTGTGAATCCTGGACAAAAGGTAGGCAGGCCAAACAATTTCTTGAGGCTTCAGAGATGTCGTTTTACAGAAGAATGCTTAGAATACCTTGGACAGCCAAAAAGAGCAACCAAGAGGTTTTGAAAGAGGCTGGAGCCCGAAGACAACTTATCACAGACATCAGAAGGAGAAGTCATCATTTTTCGGCCATGTTATGAGAAGAGGGAAAATAGAACATGTTGTCACCATTGAAAAGATATGTGGATAGAGGAAGAGGATAGAGGAAGACAACGAGAGAAGTTGCTTGACAGTCTTGTTGCATGGCATGGAGGTGTGTCGGCACACGAACTAATACATGCTGCAGGAGATCGCAGATTATGGAGAGGCATGATCGCCCACGCCAGCCAGATGATGATGGTGCTTTACCCTTTTCAGCATGGAAAAAGATATATCCTGAGGGGTCTTTAGGAGCAAAGAATAATATAAGACCCAGTCTTATTTTCAGAATAATACAATATGTTTGATAAGCATTTGTTATTTTAAATTATAATCACGTTTATGTTTTACATTTTCCCTTTAGGTGTGCAAATTTGTGCTGTCCGTTCACTTCAGGTGTGCAACTTTGAGCTGACCGTTCACTTCAGGTGTGCAACTTTGTGCTGACCGTTCACTTCAGTTGTGCAACTTTGAGCTGACCGATCACTTCAGGTGTGCAACTTTGAGCTGACCGTTCACTTCAGGTGTGCAACTTTGTGCTGACCGTTCACTTCAGGTGTGCAACTTTGAGCTGACC
>CAJHNH020003580.1:569524-587024 GCA_905116865.2 Candidula unifasciata | reverse complement strand
TCCTCATCTTTACTGAAGTCTGCCTTGCAAGATCCACAGGATAAACTTAGCTTGGATGATGAAGTTGAAGCTTTAGATCCAAAATGACTCTGGTATGCGTTAGCTGTTCCAATTTCTTTTAATACACAATCAGGCAACTGATAAGTGGAACAGCCTTTTCCTACTCTTATCAGGCTGAATTTTATTGTCAAGATAGCATTTATAAGGTCTAATTTCATCCCGTTTCTTAGATTTGATAAATTCACCCCAAATGAAAAACGGTATTATGGATATCGCAACCTTTCGGCCTGGATTCCATTGTAAATACCGTAAATCTGGGAGAAAATGTGGCTTTCCTGCCTACCCCCGGGATGGAACCCGGACCACAAGGAGTTCGTCACCCGGTCTCCGCGCCATCCGGTTTAGCCAACTACGCTAGAGAGCCGGGCCTAACACTTGTCCGATGAACCAACCATAAACTTGTCACTCTGGTCGTAAATGTAGACGGCTAATTTGCTACCGGAGCGACAAATGTAACCCCAAATCTCACCATACCTGTTGCAAAGTCACCATATCGTCTGGTCAATGTCGGAGAGGCCGATCAAGTGCAGCAGGTGAAGATCGAGGCTTGGCTTCATGACCCGAGATTGTATAGCAAGTAATGGGCCGAAACAGCCGTTGACGAAAGATCTTTCCTTTTATGATAGGTGATCCTATTGTTTAGTTAAAGGCGTATCCACAAATCGGTGCTGAGTTATTGTGTCATATAGTTGACTTATCAAAACTGACATAGATATCAATTGCAAGATGAGTTTAAGGTGCAAAGTTATAACTGCAGAAGGTTACGGTTTTACTATACCAGCACTCCGGCCCAGAATATAAGATCAGTCGTTTATATTGTGATATTAATGACACAGAGAAACGAGCAAACTGGCGCTTGGTCTGGATTTATTTGGAAAACTTAAACGTGAAATTTCCATGTTTACCGTAACATCTCAAATTTGATTCTACTTATTTACAACAGTTTGAAAAAAAAATCAAAGGAATTTGCTAATCAGCCACGAAAATTTTTGGACAAAAGAATAGCACTGTTTTCACGTCTTGGATATTCAAAAGCTGCACGATAAAACATACACGTACACATACGCTCCGGTGCAGATTTCGCATCCTTGCTATAAACCAATCAGTTCTTCTTTATGGAGCAGAATGCTGGAGAATGACCAAAAAGGATGTACACAAGCTGTCCACCTTCCACCACACATGTCTTCGTAGAATTATAAAAATTTTTTGGCCAAATACAATCTCAAACACTAAACTACTTTAAGTCACAAACCAAGAAACTCTAGACAGTATGATAACCAAGAGAAGATGGAAATGGCTTGGTCACGTTATGAGAATGAATCCTGATATACGCGCCAAAACAGCTGTCACATGAATACCAGAGGGAAAGAGAAAAACAGGGGCTCCCAAAAACAACATGGAGACGAACGATAAAAAAGTGACCTGAGTGTGGCATCTTTGACATGGAAAACTGCATTGAGGATTGCACAGGACAGGAAAGCATGGAAAGTCCTCTCTGGAGCCGCATGTGTCACTATACATAACGAGAACTGATGATGCTATAAACCAAAAGAGAACACGTGACACATGGTTAGGGCGAACGCAAATAATAAAAAAAAAAAATGCAGAAGAAGAAGAAGAAGAATGAGGAGGTGAAGATGATGCTAATGATGATGATGGAAATGATGATGAGGATAGTGACTACTATTCACTGTCAACAAAAGTGGCAGTAAAACGTATTCTCTTGACAAAAAATGCTCCACATCAAACACCGTTCACGTCCTAGACACGTCCTCTAACAAAATATTGCAAAAAAAAAAAAAACATCAAACAGGAAAAGAAACACCAAGCAAGCAACAAATGACAGCAGATTTTCTGGCGCAAGTGTTGCCCTAGACCAGACTTGGATTGAAGTCGACAAACGAAAGCGCTGTTAAACTTAAGAGTGCATCTAGGTGTTTGGGTGAGGAAGAGGGACGACGGAAAAGGTAAACATAATCATTACCACACACACACTTAGCATTCAAGGTTGAGTTTGCCATCACTCCTGAATACCTGTAGAGTTTCCTGTACTCGCTTCTAAGTTGAGTTGATTTTAGTTGAGTTGAGTTAAGAACCGATATCGCAGTTCTCATCTCCAGCAGCTAGTGAAAAGTTCCAGTGCTAAAAACAGTAGTAGTAGTTTATATTTTTTTGTCAGGAAACCAAGAGGAAACACCAAGTGAGAAAAGGAAAGAAATGCACAGCTAACAGCAGGGTGGAGGACGAGCGGTCTAACTCGAAAGGAAGCATTAAGCCCAGAGACGGCGCAAATAATAGAAATTTAGTCACGAAAGTGACGCAAATAACCCAGACCATAAATATAGGCGGTGACTGTTAGCAGCCTCGGCTAGCTAGCAGCAGTCTGAAAGTGGTCGACCTTTTAATTTTTTTCTCAGAAGGAATCGCAATCAGATTATTTGTCCGTTTTCTCGTTGCTCTGAGTGTAGTCAATCGGGCGGATGTCCTGGCCACACCAGGCTGCACCATTCTCTTCGAACCATAATCAGCTGTTCGCACTTACGCGATGTTCACTTGCTGCCAAACAGCCTTAACCACATCTGTCTTGTGATGAATCTGTTTACGACCTAGTGGTGTAGCATCAACCAATCTGTCTTATAGCTTGTTTCCCACTACAGCTGCATAGCTGATAACAGATCCAAAGTAAGCTAACTGCAACTACCAGGAATGTCGGGAAGGATGCTTGCCATTGTGCACGGAGCATGCTTTATGAGACGCCTATTGAACTATATAAAAGGGGGGGGGGGGTGCTCAAGGTGTCTGAGCGACAATGTCGAGGCGCCTATGTTATGTCTGTATGTTGCCTTTTTTTTAGGTGTAGTGCCAGTCACTGTTGGTACAAATATTTCTGCATTCCATGACGCCAAACTGTATATCTTCTTCCTATGGTCTCTCCCTGCCTCTCTCTCTCTCTCTCTCTCTCTCTCTCTCTCTCTCTGCATTCCATGATGCTAAACTGTATATCTTCTTCCCTTGGTCTCCCCCTGCCTCTCTCTCTTTCTTTCTCTCTCTCTTTCTCTCTTTCTCTCTCTCTCTCTCTCTCTCTCTCTCTCTCTCTCTCTCTCTCTCCATCTTTCCTGTTATCTCGACGTACCCCAACTATAACGTTTTCTGTATGTGCCCAGAGAATGTGGAATGTATTTTCATGAATCAAGTAGAGTTTTCAACTAAGGGCATTGAAATTTTTTTTTTTAATTGTGATTGTTTTTCTTCCCATTTTCATCTCCCGCCTCCTCCTGTTTGTTCTTCGTCTTTCTCTTCTCTGTCTCCACATCTCACTCTTTATTCTTTATTCTTCAGTCTGCTCTCGCAAAATCTTCTTCGACTTTATTCATATTTATCTTCTAATACTCTCTTCTTTAAAAAATTTTTTTCCCTCCCCCTTTATCTTTCTCATCAGTTTTCCTCTCTCTTCCTCATCCGTCTTATTGATTGCATACAAGAAAATCGATTTTCCGAATATATAGAAGAATAAGTCGTATTTCACGGAATCAAAAACAGTCAGAGTCAGAGGTTCTGGAAAGATTGCGAATGAAAAGAGAATTACTGAAAGAAAATAAACAGACAATTTAAATATTTTGGACAACATCAAGAGATGGACAAACAGCAGTCTAAGGAAGGGGAGGAAGTGGAGAAAATGGGCGTGGGGGACGAGAGAGAGAGAGGGGGATAGGGAGCACGAGGGAGAGAGAGAGTACAACCAAGACAAGAGAAAAAGCATGCTGAAGATCCATTGCAGCCAACTTTCACTGTGGAGACGGCACCTGATTGACTGAGTTAAAATATGTAACCAGAATGAATATACAGAAAAACAAAAAAATTTAGTAGAAGTTATCTACTAGGAATGTACTGCACACGCCTCACTTGTTTTCCTGTCTCGGCTACAACCAGTCCTGGATCTAGGCATTAGCTAACTAAGCTGCTTCTTTGGGCCTCACAGCCTGCAATGGCCTTAACAATTCCGATTTTTTTTTGTTGACCTACAATTTTCTGTTTATAAAGCCTTTAAGAGCATTATATAATATAATTTATGTGATTTTGCAGATTTTCTTTATTATTTCTTTTAATAAAAAAATATTATTGGGTATATAGGGCTAGACCTATATTTTATAGACCGACAGGCACTTGAAGGGTGTTGTAATCAGCGTCTCGTCAGCCGCCTTTACTTCTCAGGACTGTACTTGGTACCCACTCAAAGCTAGGTCGACCTGGGAGCCAAAGTCATTTTTGAAAGACCTCCGGTCCTTGTCAGACCAGTGTTCCATTATCCATATATTTAAAATATGTATACATTTTATGGGCTTCAGGACTTTTATATAGCTTAGGGCCTCATTAGGTCTAAATTCGGCACCTGTTACAGCTCTCCTCTTCTCGGCATTCAGTTCATATAACACTCCTCTACCCATGTCTCTCTGTTACGTTTTCATTTTAGTTTCTTAGATTGCTGTTTATGTTTTTATCCCTCATATTTGACAACACGCCAATGGCTTTGTATTGGGGCCAAATGTACACAGCAGCCATATGTTTTTTTTTTCTCAAGCCCCCTGGTGTATGGACGAAAAGTTCTAAAGGAAGAAAACAAAATCATATATATAGACCTTTGATATTTACTTATTATAAACATCTATGCTTTTACCATATCGAGCCATCCCCACCCACTCCCACCCCGCTTTTTTGTTCTGCTCCTTCCCCACCCCATCCCAAACCCATTCCCTTGCTGAAACTGCCACCTGCATTTCTTTCTTTCTTACTGCGCAGTGTAATGAACGAAACATGCACAGTAAAAATCTCGTTAGGGAGTCGCCGTGGTAAAGCGGCTATACGCTCGCCTGTGGATCCGATGGTCGTGGGTTCGAGCTGGAACGGAACTGAATTTTTTTTCAGAAAGGACCTTGGCTCCTAGGTGGACCCAGACCTGGGAAGTAAAGTGCTGACTGCATTACCCACTAAGTGCCGATTGATCTATAGAATATAGATCTAGCTCATTTGCCCAATACACTTTAAGGCGTAGAAAAGGGCTCTTTACCGTCGGCAACCGGGTCGCCCATTAGCTGGCCAGTAGACGACTTCGTTCGTCGGTCAAGACAGAATTGGGTCCGGTCTCCACTGATCGCATCAAAACTGCAATAGTTCTTTTCAGGGCGACTCGGTGACGAGCAATATGGCGATTTTATAGGGTGCAACAAATCTAAGTCACAATTATAACCAAAAGGTTCCCCTTCGTGGATGAAGGCTGAATGTGACGATTTTTTTCCGTATTAAACAAGAGAGGATGGAAGAAGAGCCTTTTCTTTTTTGTTTTGTTTTACTGATAAGCATATAATTAATGGAAATAAAACAAACAGAAGCTCCCCATACAAACATACGGAAGCTCCCCATACAAACATACATAAGCTCCCCATACAAACAAACAGAATCTTCCAATGCAAACAAACAGAAGCCCTCCATACAAACATACAGAAGCTTCCATACAAACTGACTGAAGTTCTGAAGCGACTAGATGTGAGAAGATAGTTGCTTGAGAAAGAACAAAAGAAGTATTTCGACCATATTAAAAAACAAAACTCTTACAAAAACCATACTGAATTTAAAGATAAGCGAGCAGGCGGCAGACAACCGATACAAGTGGGAGGGTAACAACAAGAGATGGACGAACGGTAGACTTAATGAGTGTAAATCATGTGTGACAGACATAGTGTTCGAGACCCAGTGTCGCCAGCCGTCACTGATTGATTGATTGATTGATTGATAAATCGATATTTTCTACCGACCAGTTGTCACTCGATTTGATATGCGACTGGAAACATTATGTCTTTGAAAAAAAGGAGACAGGCGCTCATTAGCCTAATTCTAGTTTTACAGCATGATAACAATAATACGGTGTTGAATAATAAATACTTAACATCATACATTTGAGATAAAACATGTATAAATAACTACTTATAACAAAAATCTCTATTAAAAAAGAACGCCAAGGACTGTTTTTCACGCCTTTAGGCGTATTGGGCATATAGGGCTAGACCTATATTTTATAGAAAAACCGGCACTTAGTGTGTGATGTGGTCAACATCATGCCGGCCGCCTTTTCTTCCCATGACTGCACCTGGTACACACTCCAGGCAGGGGTGATAATCGCTATTTCTTCTTCTGCCTTTCTATCCCCCAATGGAGCATAGGCCCTCAACCAACTCACGCCGTTCTATCCTTCGCCATTGCATGGAGCTCTTCCCATGTCCTCCCCATCTTTCTAACTTCATTCTCCAGTTCTCTTCTCCATGTGTATTTTGGCCTTCCTTTATTCCTATGCCCCTGTAGGTTCCAATGCAAAGACATTCTAGTTATGCTGTTCTTCTGTTTTCTCAGTGTGTGTCCCATCCAACGCCAGCGTCTTTTCCTCACCTCTTGGTCCACCGGAGCCTGTTTAGTTCTCTCCCAAAGCTCTACATTAGTTATTCTATCATACCATTTAATTCCTTCTATTCTGCGCAGGCACCAGTTAATGAATGTTTGTAGTTTATTAGTAATTGCCTTAATTGTTCTCCATGTTTCCGCCCCATACAAAAGTACTGATTTGACATTAGAGTTCAAAATGTATAGTTTAGTATTCGATAATCGCTATTCATGGTTTAAAACGAGGGCTGCTTAGGCTCCTTACACATCTAATCTGGATGTGTTTTTTTTTCTTCTTTAAATCTAATTTGTAGGTTAGTTCGACATTAGTCTCCCCAGACCCCGCCCAAATGCACATTAGCTCACGTCTGATTAGTAGTTCCTGAGCCCCGCCCCTTCGCACACGGTTACGGGGGTGTTCCGCAATGCCGTTGATATCGCGTGTTGTATATACCAGCACGCCAGCGCTTTTAACACTCCAAAAACATGGAGAAACTGGGTCTGACACAACACCCATAGAGAGTGCTGTACCTGTGTCACGGCATTCTCTTTCTCGGAAGGAAAACGTAAATACAAGACATCGCAGAAACCAAACAGAGCAGGACACACCCGTAACCTTCAGAAAAGTCGACCAGCCTAAAACACTTTTGAATGAAAAGTGACCAACTTTATTTGGGGAGACTAACGTCCAACTAACCCATTTGTATTCACAATGACGTAACAGAACCAAGCCCGAGTTTTTCTGATGCCTGATATCAACAGATAACCGCCGCCCTTTTTTTTCCGAGGGCGTTGTCGGAACAAACCGAGTGGGAGCCCGCCTGGACTGTAGACTTCGTACTTTTGACTTGCTTCACCTTGAAGTAGCGAATAGCAGAAAGCTACTTGTGACCCTTTGAGTGGTTCAGTTAGTGTGTGGTCGCTTAGACTTTATGGCCACCGGAAACTTTGGTTTTTTCTAGTGCCATTGTTGGGTCATGCTAGTTACTAGTGGACGCTGGTGTAGGCGCGCACACACACATGCACACTCACACACACAAAAGGGGCGGTTGGGGGGGGGGGGGGGAGTAAGGGGAAGCCAGTTCAGTGGTCCTCATGTTCTTAATCAGACTGGGGGCTACACTATGAACTCGTTTAGAAAGAGCTGCGGCTTAGTGGTAGAACTGTAGGTCACCCGCCTTTGATTGTGGTAGTGGCAGATTTCATTCATCCTGTGAGATGCCACACTGGTCCTCGTTTTAGGAGATTGTCATTTATTCCTCAAGGGAGCCGCGGTGGTGTGAAGGCTAGACTCTCGCCTGCGGATTGGAAGGTCTTGGGTTCTGGTCCTAACAGGGGCTGAACTTTTTTCACAAAATGACTTTGGCTCCCAGGTCGACCTAGCCTTGAGGTATAGTCCTGGGAAGAATAGGCGGCCGGCGCGAAGCTGATCACACCACCCTCCAAGTGCCGTTGGTCTATAAATTATAGGTCTAGCCCTATATACCCAGTACGATTAAAGGCGTGGAAAAAGGTCCTATAATTTGTATTTATTCCTCACACAAACACACACAGCACATACAAACACACACAACACATACAAACACACACAACACATACAAACACACACAACACATACAAACACACACAACACATACAAACACACACTTCTGAGATATTTGTTTTAACGCCTGAGTTTGAAATATTGCGAGACCCAATTATCTTTCCACAGTGCGACTCTCGTACCATGTCCTACTGCCGCGAAAAGGTCTTTTTCTAAACGCCCACTTAGGGATCCATCGCTGATATTATGAAGCGCCATTACTGCATACTGCACCACATACATGTATCAGTGACTGCATACCACACCACACACATTCATGAGTGACTGCATACCGCACCACAGACCTTGTATCAGTGACTGCATACCGCATTACAGACATGTATTAGTAAGTGCATACCGCATTACACACATGCATGAGTGTCTGTATACCGCACCACAGACATGTACCAGTGACAGCATACCGCACTACACACATTCATGAGTGACTGCATACCGCACCACAGACATGTATCAGTGACAGCATACAGCACTACACACATTCATGAGTGACTGCATACCGCACCACAGACATGTATCAGTGACAGCATACCGCACTACAGACATGTATAAGTGACAGCATACCGCACTACACACATGCATGAGTGACTGCATACCGCATAACAGACATGTATCAGTGACAGCATACCGCACTACAGACATGTATCAGTGACAGCATACCGCATAACAGACATGTATCAGTGACAGCATACCGCACTACAGACATGTATCAGTGACAGCATACCGCACTACACACATGCATGAGTGACTGCATACCTCATAACAGACATGTATCAGTGACAGCATACCGCACTACACACATTCATGAGTGACTGCATACCGCACCACAGACATGTATCAGTGACTGCATACCGCACTACACACATTCATGAGTGACTGCATACCGCACTACAGACATGTATCAGTGACTGCATACCGCATTACAGACATGTATCAGTGACTGCATACCGCACCACAGACATGTATCAGTGACTGCATCCCGCAATACACACATGCATGAGTGACTGCATCCCGCACCACAGACATGCATCAGTGACTGCATACCGCACTACACACATGCATGAGTGACTGCATACCGCACTACAGACATTTATCAGTGACAGCATACCGCACTACACACATGCATGAGTGACTGCATACCGCACCACAGACATGTATCAGTGACTGCATACCGCATTACAGACATGTATCACTGACTGCATACCGCATTACATACATGTATCAGTGACTGCATACCGCACCACAAACATGTATCAGTGACTGCATACCGCACCACAGACATGTATTAGTAAGTGCATACCGCACTACACACATGCATGAGTGACTGCATACCGCACTACAGACTTGCATGAGTGTCTGCATACCGCAATACAGACATGTATGAGTGACTGCATACCGCACTACAGACATGTATGAGTGACTGCATACCGCACTACAGACATGTATCAGTGACTGCATACCGCATTACACACATTCATGAGTGTCTGCATACGCACCACAGACATGTATCAGTGACTGCATACCGCATTAAAGACATGTGTCAGTGGCTGCATACAGCATTACAGACATGTGTCAGTGACTGCATACCGCATTACAGACATGTATCAGTGACTGCATACCGCATTACAGACATGTATTAGTGACTGCATACCGCATTACAGACATGTATCAATGACTGCATACCGCATTACAGACTTGTATCAGTGACTGCATACCGCATAACAGACATGTATCAGTGACTGCATACCGCATTGCAGACATGTATTGGTGACTGCATACCGCATTACAGACATGTATCAGTGACTGTATACCGCATTACAGACATGTATCAGTGACTGCATACCGCACAACACACATTCATGAGTGACTGCATACCGCACCACAGACATGTATCAGTGACTGCATACCGCATTACAGACATGTATTAGTAAGTGCATACCGCATTACACACATGCATGAGTGTCTGCATACCGCACCACAGACATGTATCAGTGACAGCATACTGCACTACACACATTCATGAGTGACTGCATACCGCACCACAGACATGTATCAGTGACAGCATACCGCACTACAGACATGTATAAGTGACAGCATACCGAACTACACACATGAATGAGTGACTGCATACCGCATAACAGACATGTATCAGTGACAGCATACCGCACTACAGACATGTATCAGTGACAGCATACCGCATAACAGACATGTATCAGTGACAGCATACCGCACTACAGACATATATCAGTGACAGCATACCGCACTACACACTTGCATGAGTGACTGCATACCTCATAACAGACATGTATCAGTGACAGCATACCGCACTACACACATTCATGAGTGACTGCATACCGCACCACAGGCATGTATCAGTGACTGCATACCGCACTACACACATTCATGAGTGACTGCATACCGCACTACAGACATGCATGAGTGACTGCATACCGCATTACAGACATGTATCAGTGACTGCATACCGCACTACACACATGCATGAGTGACTGCATACCGCACCACAGACATGTATCAGTGACTGCATACCGCACTACACACATGCATGAGTGACTGCATACCGCACCACAGACATGTATCAGTGACAGCATACCGCACTACACACATGCATGAGTGACTGCATACCGCACCACAGACATGTATCAGTGATTGCATACCGCACCACAGACATGTATCAGTGACTGCATACCCCACCACAGACATGTATTAGTAAGTGCATACCGCACTACACACATGCATGAGTGACTGCATACCGCACTACAGACTTGCATGAGTGTCTGCATACCGCACTACAGACATGTATCAGTGACTGCATACCGCACTACAGACATATATGAGTGACTGCATACCGCATTACAGACATGTATCAGTGACTGCATACCGCATTACAGACATGTGTCAGTGGCTGCATACAGCATTACAGACATGTATCAGTGACTGCATACCGCATTACAGACATGTATCAATGACTGCATACCGCAGTACAGACATGTATCAGTGACTGCATACCGCATAACAGACATGTATCAGTGACTGCATACCGCATTGCAGACATGTATTGGTGACTGCATACCGCATTACAGACATGTATCAGTGACTGCATACCGTATTACAGACATGCATCAGTTACTGCATACTGCACCACAGACATGTATTAGTGAGTGCATACCGCACTACACACATGTATGAGTGACTGCATACCGCACTACACACATGTATGAGTGACTGCATACCGCACTACATACATGCATCAGTGACTGCATACCGCACCACTGACATGTATTAGTGACCTTATACCACGCTCAGCCATGTATGAATTGCTGCATACCACACTACATACATGAAGGAATTACTGCATACCACACTACAGATGTGCATCGCTGACTGAATACCACACTACAGACATGTATCAGTGACTGAATACCACACTACAGACTTGTATGAATTAATGCATACCACACCACACTATAGACATAAATGCATAAATGCGTACCACACTACAGACGTGTATAAATAAATGCATACCACACTACAGACATGCATGACTGACTGAATACCACACTACAGACGTGTATGAGTGAATGCATACCACACCACACTTCAGAAAAGAATGCATAAATGCACATCACACTACAGACATGTAAGAATTAAAGGATACAACACTATACACGTGTATGAATGAATGCATACCACATCACACTACAGACATGTATGAATGAATGCATACCACATCACACTACAGACATGTATGAGTGAATGCATACCACATCACACTACAGACATGTATGAATGAATGCATACCACATCACACTACAGACATGTATGAATGAATGCATACCACATCACACTACAGACATGTATGAGTGAATGCATACCACATCACACTACAGACATGTATGAATGAATGCATACCACATTACACTACAGACATGTATGAGTGAATGCATACCACATCACACTACAGACATGTATGAGTGAATGCATACCACATCACACTACAGACATGTATGAATGAATGCATACCACATCACACTACAGACATATATGAGTGAATGCATACCACATCACACTGCAGACATGTATGAATGAATGCATACCACATCACACTACAGACATGTATGAGTGAATGCATACCACATCACACTACAGACATGTATGAATGAATGCATACCACATCACACTACAGACATGTATGAATGAATGCATACCACATCACACTACAGACATGTATGAGTGAATGCATACCACATCACACTACAGACATGTATGAGTGAATGCATACCACATCACAATACAGACATGTATGAGTGAATGCATACCACATCACACTACAGACATGTATGAATGAATGCATACCACATCACACTACAGACATGTATGAGTGAATGCATGGCATATTACAGCAGCCACAGACGTGATTGATTTAATGTATACCACACATAAATCATATTTCACTGAACGTATACCACATTACAAACGTGACCGACTGAATGCATACCACACTGCAGATGTGTCTGATTAAATGCACGCCCCATTAAACACATGACTGATTGAATGCATTCAAATAAAAGCATGTTTGATTGAATGCATGCCGGACCAATACAAAGAACCCAAACAGCTGAGCCAGCTGTTTTCCCCAAACTTTTTCCCCTACACAGATTTCTCCCCGATGAAGGTAACTGAGCCAACGCCACCTCACCCGCCATCTGCAAACTGTACAAATACTGCAGACATCTCTGCAACGCAACAGGCACGGGCCATAATGAACTATCTGGCTGTCTACGCTTGGCATACAACCACAGAAAACCATCAACAAACAAACTCGTTGGCTGCAAGTTTTGCCGGGAAATGTGTTCCCTGAAAATAAAGTAAGAGTTTTTCCCACCTGAGCTGGCGGGAGATCAGTGTTGCCACTTTGGGTGTTTTACATCCAGATTTAGATATTTTCCCTTGCATTTAGATGGCTTTTGTGACGTTCAGATAGTAGATGTTTTCTAGGTGTTTTTCATTTGGAGTGAATTTATTAAATCTAACCTAAGAAACAGGATGAAGTTAGACCTGTTAAACGCTATCTTGACAATAAAATTCGGCCTGATAAGAGTATGAAAAGGCTGTTCCCCTTATCAGCTCCCCGATTGAGTATTAAAAGAAATTGGAACAGCTAACGCATACCAGAGTCATTTTGGATCTGAAGCTTCAACTTCGTCATCCAAGCTAAGTTTATCTTGTGGATCTCGTAAGGCAGACTTCAGTAAAAATGAGGACACGATTCTATAGGATAAGTCATATCAATTGCTATGTAATTTGTTACTCTTTCCATTTGGATGTTTTTTTTTAAAGAGGTTTTCCACTCAAATTTAGACGTTTTTAGATAATTTTTGACTCCGTTTTGGATGTTTGCTTTTTTTGGCAAAGAAAAGTGGCAACACTGCGGGAGATATAACTGTGACTAAACAGGAACCAGAACTGTGTAGTGTCAATGTTAACATCATCGAGCCCAGATCTGCTGGGAATTTATTCTACAAAATAAATGCATCTGCGAAATTCATTACTCGTACTCCGACATAGTTGCACTGTATTCAGAGCAAGGCTTGGTGAAGGGTGATGATGTGAAGGGTGATGATTGGCACATGCTGCGATGATTAGAGGGGATGTTTGTAATTATTGGGTTGGTTGGGGTTGTTTTCGCTACCTGTTGCTATGCTTTTTCTTCTTCTTCTTCTTCTTCTTCTTCTTCTTCTTCTTCTTCTTCTTCTTCTTCTTCTTCTTCTTCTTCTTCTTCTTCTTCTTCTTCTTCTTCTTCTTCTTCTTCTTCTTCTTCTCAGCTTTCACCAGTTATAAAATGTGAAGGGAAGTCGTGGCTGTTTATCCACTTCTGAACTTTGGTCCTATTCCAGAACTTGAGTTTCGCGCCCCCCGTGTGGGTTCCGGGGCCCCATTGTGGGGGAAAAACAAGAATAGATCCACTGCCTCTCCAGAAGCATGTCGTAAGAGTCGACTAATTGGGGAGCTTGCTTTGAAGTCGGAGTGCATCTGCCGGAGAGGCAAGGAACCAACAGTCCGTATTCAAGAGAATGAGATCTGTAAAACTGATGCACACGCAACACTCAGGTTCTGGAGCAGGACTGCAGTTCAGTAGTGGACGAGCAACCAGAACCTTCCGCCAGAGTTTACAGCTGGTGAACGCGAAGAAGAAGAAGAGTTTCGCGTAATATCCGTTTTACACTTCTCTCTATTTTTATGCAGACTACTGGTTCTTTAACTGTCAAGCAGATATAGAGGGTCTGCTGCCAAATCACCTGTAGCTGGAATCAAACCAGGCACTCCGGCATTACAAAGCGCGTTTGCAACGCCTAAGCCACAGAAAAATGAAAGAGCTGATAGACCGGCAGGTACTGCAATAATTGAAGATGGCCGGCTCATGGATCACGCAGACATTGTCATTGCCTTTAGAGAGATAGGACGTTCTGAGGATTTTGGAAGCAACGTGTCCACATCACTGCTAAGAATTGCGAGAATTGGGAGTAAAGATCGGCACAGCCATGTATGAGAAGCCCACCGGACGCACACGAAGTTTTATTAACCAACATAGGACTGGCACTATTAACCGCACAACGCTAATGAATATGTTGAGAGGGAAATCTGAGCGCCTATGGATGTGTCCGGAGTGCTGTGAAGATAATCTAACTCATAACACAATACACACTAAAAGAATTTAAGGAAGGAATACAAACAGAACTGAAGAGCTGCACCGAAACCACCCAGAAACAGTAAGTTACAAGCAAACAATCTATTACTGTAAAAAATGTGTGAAGTTTCCGGTACAGAGAAATTATAAGCGACCACAAACGGCGATGTTTACAACTACAACATGGCCGACTGTGTATCTAGGTCACGCCTTGCTGGCTCCATAAGTCAGGGATATTAGAACCGGAAGTCAAGTTCTCCCGTTTGACTTCTGAGGGAGCGGTGTTTTCTTTGCATCCGGAATTGGTTAAGACCCGGTGAGTTGCTAAATACCACGGCAAGCCGGTAATGTTTGGCGAGATTTGGGGATCGAGTCCTGTCTGCTGTTGTTTTTCTACAACTGAAAGCGCGCAATTTCTGGCGTTTGGGGAAAAAAGGCCAAGAAAAGTCGAGCCTCACCATTCCTTACCTCTTCTTTGAATCAACAAAGCGTGCTTGGAGGCTTGGGTATTCGAAATTTGGTCAACCCTACATAGTACATTAGTATACTTTTCTTCTTGCTGCTACTGCTTCTTCATATTCACCCACCTCTTCTTCTTTACATCGCGCTTCCTTCCGTCCTCTCCTTAATATTCTACTTCATCATCATCGTCATCATCATCGTCATTTTGTTGTTCTTTATCTGTTTAATTTTTAAAAACGTTGATGGTGGATTCTTGAAAACTGTTTGTTTTTGTAAATGCTAGGACTGTCTTGAAATCTTTAGCAAACAAGATGGTTCGATATATATATATATATACATTTATAAACATATATATATATATATATATATATATATATATATATATATATATATATATATATATATAATACAAGCTTTCATTGTCGTGCAACATTGCTGGCAGCGTCTAGAGTGTCGCCCTTTCCAAAACCCGCATGCCCTACACCTGGCGCCCCTTTGGGATGTTAGCGAAACTACAACAACAACAAAATGGGTAATTACCCACCAGAATAAATGAGATTACCAGTCTTTGCTTTGTGTGCGTACAAGACATACTCTGCCGCTTTATCACCTGTTGCTGTTAATAAAGCGAATTTTGTAATAAATAGATAAAAGATGCACACGTAATGTTTTTCTTTCTTGAAGCATTGAACAGATTTTTCCACTTTTTGTGCCTCTTATATCTTTAAGTGTCGAGGAACGTGAACACTAATCTAACCTGTTTCTAAGGTTGAACAGGGTAGTTTTGTGCAATAAACAACTTTACAGAATGCACTTTTGTAAAGGTTAAAGTCGGTAGGATCGACCTCACTGCACCGGGTTTCATCCCATATAGCTCAGTCTCTCTCTGCGGACGACTGGCCGCATGCCGAGAGCGTCGCGCAAAGCATGAACACCTTAGCTTCGGCGACGATCGCTAGGCAATGACTTTATTAAAGGGCCTGCACGAGAATACAAACGTGTGCTTGCATTTGTTTCCCGCACTGCTGGTTATGCCATAAACAGCCAGCAGCATCTCGTCACTAGGTTAGAACGATGTGGTCTCTGCCTGAAGACCCGAGTTCCAGTCCTCGATAAGGCAATGGACATATTTTTCAGGCGCAATAATAACAGTTCTCACCGGCACAGTTCGTGACCATAACACTATTCATCATCACCGCCATAAAGCGCTTTGCTGACTGGCGTGGGAGATGATGTCTCTCCACAATCCGCGATCTTCAGCAGCACACAGTTTCAGTTCATGTGCTGATTCTTCTCCATGCCAGGCAAAAGGTTTTCAAGAATCTTGTCGCGTTGCCTTTCTCTGTCTCTTTTTCCACAGATCTTTCCAGTGGTCACATGTGTCACTTTCCTGCTTCTCATTGTATGACTGAAAACGATGACTGTCTCTTTCTAAATTTTGTGATAAAGTCTTCGAGTTCTCGTAGCTCTCAAAACATCTGGGTTACTCATGTTTGGCTGTCCAGTTAATTCTCCAGGATTCTTCTGTAAAACCACATCTCTGAGACGTCAATAAATTGTTTGGCTTGTTTATTAACTGTCCGGGATTCACAGCCATATGTAAGAACTGGCTCTATTAGCATGCGATAATTCTTTTCCCAAACTCCAGTGCCATATTTTTATTGAATAAAATGTTTTAAATTTTATGAAACGCAGTGTGATACATCTTCCGTCGGATTCTATCCATGTGCCTAGATACTTAAATTTATGTATTGTCCTAAAATAACGCAGGTGACTGTTTTTATACATTTAGGTACCATTCTTTCTTATGTCTTTCCATTGGTTAAGCTATGCACCTATCACCGGTTCTAAATCCATAAAAATTACTGTGTCGCTCCATCCCTAACCAACCAGCAAAGCAACCAGCCGGCTAACTAACCAATCAGCAAAGCAACCAACTAATTAACCAACCAATCAGCGAATCAATTACCCAGTTAACTAATCAGTTAGCGAAGCAATCAAGTAGATAACTAAGCAGTCAGCTAGCTAACTAGCCATTTAACTAAGGTAAAGGTAAAGTCGGGAGATGTGAACCAGCGTCACTGCACACGGTTATAAACCATAAGTGCTTTGCCCCCAGTACGGGCAGCTGATAAACTGTCCGCTTGTGTCGCCGTTCGCACGTAACTCTGTAGCTACAGTGACGTTCCTTCATTTACCCCAGAGTGTCAACTCTGGTACCCATTTTCTAGAGGCTGGGTGAA
>CAJHNH020003580.1:544524-564524 GCA_905116865.2 Candidula unifasciata | reverse complement strand
ATGTATGTGTGTGTGCATGTTTGTATGTATGTGGATGTATGTGTGTACTTAGTGCCTATATGTTTGTGTGTGAGTCATTGGGCGCGTGAGCGTGCGTACATATTTTACCAGCCATGCTTTTGTTTTTTGATATATAATATGCATATTATTACATGTATATAACATGCTTCATGAATATAACTGCTGTGTGAAAGATGGAAGTTTGGAAGGGCCGAATGTAAGACAGGCCTGCGTGCCTAATTTGTAACCCTTTGAAAATAAAGTTCGTTCGTTCGTTCGTTCGTTCGTTCGTTCTTCTTCTTCTTCTTCTTCTTCTTCTTCTTTTTCTTCTTCGTCTCCTTCTTCTTCCTTCTCCTTCCTTCTTCTTTCTTCTCATTCTTCATTTTCCTTCCTTCTTCCTTTTCCTTCCTCCCTTCCTTCCATCATTCTTCCCCTTAATTCCTTCCTTTCTTCCTTCTCCCTTCTCTCTTCTTTTTTGCTTCTTTCTTTTTCCTTCTGTTTTTTTTCTTCTTTTTCTTTATCTTTTCTTCTTTCTCGTCGGCGTCTCTTTTATCTGTATAAGTATACACGTAGGCTGGTAACGTTTTTCCTTAAGATATGCATAAGTAATGCAAATCTGTAAATTGTGCCTGCCCTAGTATATTCAGCCTGCGGGGTTTGATGCACTCACCAAAGATGATATCTGAATGTGCATCCACACTTCCCTCCAAGTCACCCATGTACGCTCTCAAACATGCCAGTCCCACAACCACAAAAGCACGCTTATCGTTGGTCTCATCATAACTAGCATTCTTTGGATGTCGCCCACAATAAGTGTGAGAGGTCGGAAGGAGGTCAAGGTTAAGGGTGTGGCCAGCGTTGTCCTAGATAATGTCCTGTATCCAGTTATTTGATAAGTGTACAACGACAAGGAGGAAGACATTGAAGGAGGGAGGGGCTAATGCCAGGAATGATGCAGCCACCTTCTGCCACTAACCAGAATAACTGAAAGTAGATCACTATCTTTGGTTTTGCACTGAGAAGACAAAAACACATTTTGAGTTATGAGTTGGATTATCTTCACAGCACTCCAGACACATCCATAGGTGCTCACATTCCCCCTTCAATTTGTTCATCAGCGTCGCGTGATTTATAGTGCCAGTCCTATGTTGGTTAACAAGGCTTCGTGTGGGTCCGGTCTGCTTCTCATGCTTGGTTGTTACGAACTTTACTCCCAGTTCTCGTATTCTTAGCAGAGATGTGGACACGTTGCTTCCAAAATCCTCGGAACGTCCTATCTGTCTAAGGAAACTGACAATGTCTGCGTGATCCATGGGTCTGGCATCTGCAGTGCAGAACCTGCTAATCTATCAGCTCTTTCGTTTCCTACAACACCTGTATAATTTGAAACAAATGTAAAGGTAATTACACACACTGGATAGTTTTGCAGTGACCCAGTCTGCTCTCTGCGTGTGGAGCCTGCCTTGACCCGCCAGATCATACTCATAGAATCACTCAGCACACACGGGAATAGTCCCGAAATAGTCACATGGATGTTTTTATCACCGCCCTCACCTCAATCCTTATACTGCTGGTAGTCATGGAAAAGACACCTCTGGCTCTTGGACTGTTCTGCATGCAGAGTGAGCTGTATATTCTCGTACACTCTTTTGTACTCGTATAATGGACCTGTCTGTAAAGGTCAGCACATCTGTGTTATCTGACTTGTCACTGATGAACGCTCAGACCTCGGCGTTGACGGTAAATGGATTGGGATCCCAACAGCTCTAGGCACTGGTATGCATTCCTCACCAGGGTGGAGAGCTGTTCGTTAAGAGCATCCGAAGTGAGTGAGATGCAACCCCACAAGGACATCCACCAAGCGACAAACGCCCCGTGACACAAAGTGCCACCATGCTGATGAGGATCACCCGTGGAGAGGTTCCAGAATCGACTCTCAACCGTTAAGTTATATTAGGACCCCCGGGCAACAGTCAGTTTGGGGCTTTAAAACAAGCAAAAAAATTTGCTTTCAATATTGGGAGCGGTGGTTAAAGAGAGCATCATGCTGATTTTTTGCTTAAAAAATACTGCGGCAGAAGAGGGGATGCTAGGTTGTCCGAGGCGGTGGTGTAGGGCGGAATACAACAGAACGAGAAATACTGAGAGGTATCAGTCCTTGCTGTTCGGCAAAGCAAATGTTGATAGTGGGGATAAGGACAAGATGGTCCAGAGACTATCAGGGTAAGGAAAGAGATCAACTCATCTCAATGAAAGATGGGTGGTTTTGGTATCGGTTTTGCTCTCTCTCTCTCTCTCTCTCTCTCTCTCTCTCTCTCTCTCTCTCTCTCTCTCTCTCTCTCTCTCTCTTCCTTTCCATCTTTTGCCTGTTAGTTTGTTTGTTTGCCTGCCTGTGTATTAGTCTTTCTGCATGGGAATTAGATCCACAGTCTGCCTCTTTATTGACTCCTTAATCATCACTTCGTTTGTCTGTCTATCCACAAGCTCCCCTGTGTATTCCTTCATCTCTCTTCCTCTCTGTATTCACCACAACCTGTATACTCGTTTAAAATTCCTGCAATAAGCGGTAGTCAATGGAATACTTGTCCGCGGAACGGCTCACATCTGTATCAACAAGGCGGCTTTTATTTCCCACATACCCTTCTACACACCTTTCTCATGGCCAGGAATTTTACCCACAAAATTCCAGACCGTGCATTTCGCAGCAACAACTCCTCGGGGAAACCGAAGAAACATTGTAAGCAACAGTCTGAGGGACGTTCTGCTTCTGTTTCTGGAATGGTGGGATGTGTCTGCTTCTTTCTAAACCAAACGGGTGTCCATGGCAACGTGTTGAGCCCGTCTAAAGGTCGTGGGTTCGTTTCACGGATGTGTCGTTCGGTTCACAAATAGAAACCATACCGAGCACCATGGGAAAAATGCCTCCTCCCCCCCCCCCAAAAAAAAGTGCGGATGTGGGGAGGGCGGAGAGGGGGGGGGGGGGGGAACTTCTGGCCTTTCTATGTTTTAAAAATCGACGTATATTCATGGACACAAACAAATCTACATTTATTAAGACACAGTCATCTTCTTAAGGAACATCGTTATAACTCGCCACACACGAGTGATGAATTATAAACCACATCCGTTCATTATCATGTGGCATCAGTGAGACCTGTACTACGACTGGTCATTCGGCAACAAGTCTCTCATGCTAGCTGACGATCTTAAATAGGCTTATTAATGAAATAGCGCTTGTATTGAAGTCATCCAGAAAAATATTTGTTTTGGGAAAGGTTTTTTTTCCCCACTCGGGAAAATACAGTATCATGTCATTTGAAAACAAACAAATCTGCCTGCAGATTTTCCTAGTTAACATGTATATTTGTTTGTAAGCGTGTCTGTATGCCAGTGTATTTGTATGCTCGTCTGTATAGGTATATGTTTACTTGCGACTTCCTGTCCAGTATGGTGGATAGTCAGTGCAGTCCGCTTAGCGTTAATGTTTCTTTTGCTTCCAGCAATAGTTTGCTAATGCAGTTTCCACAAACAGACTGGGATCTATAAATTCGCGACCTGAGCTAACGAGCGCGAAATGTCTTAAGTTTGTGATTGTGATATTCAGAAAATGACACCTAGTTGGTTTGCGTTTGGTTTTGTGAAATGCCTTATGCAATTCATTTGCGGGTGTATGGCCAGCTTTTCATAAATGCTATCGTAACTGACTACTTACTTTCTCCAGGGGTAACCTGCATTTCTGGTAGTGACTGTTGCTGTTGTAATCTCTAATAGCTGACAAGATTTTCAGATTGCTTCTAAAAAGGACAGTGAAGGGATTTTCATGTGATTTTCCACTGGCACAGGCACGGCGCCATTATGTGGAGATCCGTTTGCCGTAAATTTGAAGCCTCGAATACTCGACTATAATAACAAAAACATCAATAACAGAAACCAACAACAGGATCTACTACTACCGCCTCCTTGTGTGGGTTCCTGGGTCCTATCGCGATAATAACAAGAATAGACCCACTACCACCCCTCCCACCCCTCCCCCCCCCCCCCCCCAGCTAGCATGTTATAAGAGTCGACTAATTGGGAGTTTCTTTCAGAGTCGGAGCGCATCTGCTTGAGAGGCAAGGCACCAACAGTCTGCATACAGATAAGCTAGATATGTAAAACGGACGTACACGCAAAAACAAAGCCACAAAGGGGCATACAAATACACTGGAACAGAAATAGACGAACAACCAGGTCTTTCTGCCGGGGTTTACAGCTGGTGAACGCAAACAACTACCACCACCATCACCACGACAACAACAACATCTGCTTGCACTATTACTATTACTACTATCACCATCATTACCACAACCACCACCACTACTAAAACTACTACTACTACTACTACTACTACTACTACTACTACTACTACTACTACTACTACTACTACTACTACTACTACTACTACTACTACTACTACTACTACTACTATTGCTGCTGCTGCTGTTGCTGCTACTTTTATTTCTTTGTTTGTTCATTCATCTGTCTTTTTTCTAAACTGTTCGTCCGTAGATCTTCTGTATGACTTTCAATCCTGCCATTTTTGTCCACCAATATGACACTGTTTGTTTCTCCCAAGTCCCTATGTCGCTGCATGTGTCATTTATCTCTCTCTCTCTCTCTCTCCCTCTCTCTCTCTCTCTCTCTCTCTCTCTCTCTCTCTCTCTCTCTCCCTCCCTCTCTCTGTCTCTCTCTGTATATAAATATATAACGTAACATTAGAGTCTAATTTTTCTGATGCGTACACCCCCCCCCTTCTCTAGTTTTGGAATCAAGAATGAAATGTCTATTTTGTATTAATCTATCTTCCACTGGGAAAACTGATTTGCAAATATCCATCTTGCCATGCAGGACCTAATGTTACATTTGTTTCAGTCCACCTTTCTATGTAGGATCAAATATCATATCAATCCCTCTTCCAATATAGGATCAAATGTAAGATTTGTATTTGTCTATCTGGTCATGCAGGATCGCATGCTATTTATATCAATCATCCATCTTCCACTGTAGGATCACATGGAACAGCACTCTCAGAGACATTCTCAGACACGACCGTGACCTGGAGCTGCCTCTTACCTGGGCGGATATGACCTTAAAGGACACGCTTGTCTTCAAGTCCGCAAGTAGCGCCGCAGACATGGCCACCATGGTAGGACTTCCGCTGAATACCACGAGAGAGGAAATGCTACGGTAAGACTTGTTGTGTATTCGTCAAATTGTTTAGGAAGTCAAGAATTATTGCTCTTATCGTGGACCGCTAACTGATCTATTAAAATAGTGACCAAGCACTATATACCGGATGCACCAATGAAGTAAAAAATAGTTATATTACTTTGTTCCTTTACGTTAGTCGGTTAGTCGGCGTCTGTGGCTTGTACGTTGCGAAACGAGCTTCGTAATGCTGGGTGCCGGGTTCGGTCCCAGCTGCGGGCCTTGCGTTAGTTTCGACAGTGGTGTCAAGAAACCGACCACCCAGAAAGCAAACTACTGGACTTACATTTGCCTAGAAAAACAACAGCCAAGAAATGCTGGGGTTCGTTCTGTAATGTTCCGGGAACTCAACTTTTGGGGGAGAAACTAAAATAGACCCACCACTGCTCCGTAACAACCATGTTGTATGTTTATGTTTATTCGACGGATCAACATCATGGCACACGGGTGTAACCCATTAGTGCTCCGTTCTACTTATAACTCAAGCCTGAGCCTGAAGAATCTCAGTGCAGTGCACGAACCCTGTTGCACCGGCGAGGCTCCTGAAATTCTTTGGGTTGACTTTCAACTTCCAAATACGCACGAGCGTCCGATGTTACTACCCAGAGACCAGGGGAAATTACTAGAAGTTCAACGTGAAAAAATCCCAGCATTCAACGGGACTTGAACCCTGGACCTCAAGCACTCGAGTCGGACACCATGCCAACCATGTTTTACCAGGCGGCTAATTAAGTGTATTAACAAAAAGTTTAGATCATTCCTTTACGATGTTAGGGCTTTCAGAGGTGCCGATGTATTTACTGACCATTTCCTGGTGGTAAGTAAAATCAAGTTGAAACTAAAAAGATATATAACATCTTATAATCATAGAAACCAATATAATGTAGGCTTTCTCAGAGATAAAGAAATTAAGGAACATTTCTCAGTTACGGTCTCTAATAAGTACCAGGTGTTACAGCAGTTAGCTGAAGATGTCAACACAGAAGTCTGCTGGGATCAGATCAAAGGAATCTGGAATGAATCTTGCGTAGAAGTTCTTGGCAAGAAAGAAAGGAAACATAAAGCATGGATAACACCAGAAACCATTAAACTGATTGAAGATAGGAAAAGTAAAAAGGCAGAATTAAACAATAGCAAAACTAGAGCTGCTAAAGCTAGAGCTCAGGAGAATTACACAGAAGCCAACAAGGAAGTTAGGAGGCATATAAGGGCAGATAAAGTGAAATATCTAAATGATCTAGCACAAGAAGCAGAGACAGCAGCAGCAAAAGGAAACCTCAGAGAACTTTACAGTAACACAAGAAAATTAGTAGGTAAATATAGTCAGCCAACTGGATTAATCAAATATAGTCAAGGAAAGGTACTTAAAGGTACACTAAAGATCAAATGGACAGATGGGTTGAATATTTTGAAATGCTTCTAACTAGACCAAGCCCAGAGGTTCCCCCAGATATCCAGCCTTTAGAAATGGAACTGGACATCAACTGTGAGATATCATCCAAAGAGGAAATTAGAAAAGCTATAAATCTTCTCAAGGAAGGAAAGGCGACAGGCCCAGATGGTATCCCAGCTGAAGCCATCAGGACCAACATAAACACATCAATAGAATTGATACATAGATTATTCAGTAAAGTCTGGGAAACCGAAGAAATACCAGCAGACTGGAGAGAAGGATATCTTGTGAAACTGCCCAAAAAAGGTAATCTACAGGAGTGTGAAAACTATAGAGGAATTATGTTGCTGTAAATTCCTGGAAAAATATTAAGTAGAATTATTTTGGAAAGATTAAAAGATGCTATTGATAAAATGCTAAGAGATGAGCAGGCAGGTTTTCGGTCAAACAGATCCTGTACTGATTAGATAGCCACATTACGTATTATAATAGAGCAAACCATTGAACTGAACTCACCACTTTACATTGGATTTATAGACTATGAAAAAGCATTCGACAGCATTGATAGGGAATCTCTCTGGAAATTGATTGGGCACTATGGAATCTCACAGAAAATTATCAACTTAGTAAAGGCAACATATAAAGACATGAAATGTCGAGTTCTTCATGAGGGAAAGCTAACAGATGCTTTTGAAATAAAAACAGGTGTGCGACAGGGATGTCTTTTGTCGCCTCTCTTATTTTTACTGGCTATAGACTGGACTATGAAAACAGTAACTGCTAACACAAAGAATGGAATTCAGTGGACCCCTACAAAACAGCTTGACGATCTGGACTTCGCTGATGATATTGCTCTTCTGTCCCATTCACTGAATCAGATGCAAGATAAATTAAATATACTTAATGCGAGATCACAGCAGCTTGGTCTGAAAATCCATAAAGGAAAGACAAAGATAATGAGGATAAATCAGGCAAATAGTAATGTGGTTTCTCTTAATGGCACCCTACTCCAAGACGTGGAGTTGTACACCTATTTAGGCAGAATGTAGTTAAAGATGGAGGAACTGATAAGGATATTAAAATAAGAATACAAAAGGCAAGAGGGGCTTTCATAGCACTAAGGAATTTGTGGAGGTCAAAAGAAATTAAAAGAAATACTAAACTAAAATTTTTTAATTCTAATGTCAAATCAGTACTATTGTATGGGGCGGAAACATGGAGAACAACCAAGGCAATTACTAATAAATTACAGACATTCATTAACTGGTGTCTGCGCAGAATAGAGGGAATCAAATGGTATGATAGAATAACTAATGTAAAACTTTGGGAGAGAACTAAACAGGCTCCAGTGGATCAGGAAGTGAGGAAAAGACGCTGGCGTTGGATAGGGCACACACTGAGAAAAAATGAGAACAGCATAACTAGAATGTCTTTGCATTGGAACCCACAGGGGCATAGGAATAAAGGAAGGCTAAAAAACACATGGAGAAGAGAGCTGGAGAACGAGGTTAGAAAGATTGGGAGGACATGGGGAGAGCTCCATGCAATGGCGAAGGATAGAATGACTTGGCGTGAGTTGGTTGAGGGCCTATGCTCCATTGGGGGATAGAAAGGCAGAAGAAGAAGAATTAAGTGTTTGCTGAAGTCGGATGTGTTGGGCCGAAAGGAGCAGATATCGCTGTCTATTTGTAAACGGCAACACGCCATGTCACTGGTTCTTTTGAGGGCGAGGGAAGAAGGAAAGAAAACAGAAGAAGCTTCACACCTGACTCAAGCTTTCATCCCAGCCTTGTCACAATTAGAATCCGAGATCTGAACATCAAGGTAGCCGGCTCACCTCCCCCAGCCCCGTCATCCCAGGTGCCTTGAACAGGTGAGCGTTGTGAGGTGCAACCATTTATCCTCAACTTCCGGTCCGACTATTCATTTTTTATCTTCGTCTCAAAATAAGACAAGCAGCCTCTTTCGCAGTGCCAGGAAGTTCCGTTGAGAACAATGTACGAGTTTGTATGCCTTTCCTGGCAGCTGAGTGTTGTATTTTATGGGGTTAACTTTCGCAGGATGAATTTAGTCATTCATTGTTGAGTTGTAGGCAATATTTAAAGCTAAATGGCGCCAAATTAACGAAGCGAGCATTAAACTCACCAAGTATGTAAATGTTTTCTGACTTAGGTATTGCTTTCACTGCTTTATTCAGTTCCTCGTAAAAAGAACACTTTCCAACCTCAGTTTATGTTAATGTTGGTGCATATGCAGTAACAAGGGTGATAAGACTGTTTAAGGTAGAGTCTCATAGACAGCTTCGCTTCGGAGGTCACGCGTGAAATGCAGTCTGGATTTTTTCTCCGGGTTATGCCGGTGTGTTGGGAAATGCGTTTTCTTCGAGTGCATCTGCCTGAGAGGCAAGGAAGCAGCAGTCCGCATTCAAATAAATCTTCTTTGTAAAACGTTTATGCAAAACCATAGATCTGAAAAGAGACTAAAGTTCAGAAGCAGACGAACAACCAGAACTTTTCAAACTTTACAACCGGTGAAAGTGAAGAAGAAGAAGAAGACGAAGAAGAAGAAGAAGAAGAAGAAGAAGAAGAAGAAGAAGAAGAAGAAGAAGAAGAAGAAGAAGAAGAAGAAGAAGAAGAAGAAGAAGAAGAAGAAGAAGAAGAAGAAGAAAGAAAGAAAGAAGAAAGAAGAAGAAGAAGAAGAAGAAGAAGAAGAAGAAGAAGAAGAAGAAGAAGAAGAAGAAAAAGAAGAAGAAGAAGAAGAAGAAGAAGAAGAAGAAGAAGAAGAAGAAGAAGAAGAAGAAGAAGAAGATGAGGAATAAGAGAAAGAAGATGAAGAGAAAGAAGATGAGGAAGAAGAACAAGAGGTAGAAGAAGAAGAAGAAGAAGAAGAAGAAAAAGAAGAAGAAGAAGAAGAAGAAGAAGAAGAAGAAGAAGAAGAAGAAGAAGAAGAAGAAGAAGAAGAAGAAGAAGAAGAAGAAGAAAGAAAAAGAAGAGGAAGATGAAGAGAAAGAAGATGAGGAAGAAGAAGAAGAGGTAGAAGAAGAAGAGGAAGAAAAAGATGAAAAAGAAGAAAGTGGGGGGGGGGGGGGAACGAGACTAGTCCAGAAATAGACCAACGGCTAGAACATTCCACCGGAGTTTACCGCCGGTGAACGCGAAGAAGGATAAGAAGAATGAACAAATAAGACTAAAATCAAGAAGTAGACGAACAAATAGAAACTCGCTGCGGAATTTACAGTTGAGTTGGTAAGCTTGAAGTAAAAAAGGAAGAACAAGAAGAAACAAGATTAAATTCTAAATGTTGACGAACAGTCAGAACTTTCGGCTAGAGTTTACAGCTGGTGGACGTTAAGAAGAAGATATTAAAGGCACATTGAAAGAATACACCGAGTTAAACCCTGATATCCTAGGTGGACAAGTATGTCGAGGTTTGAAGTCTTAAATAATCTCACCAAGCTCAAAGCAGCGAGGTTCGCAAGACTAGCACTGACATTACACGACGGATGAGATGTATTGCTGTAAGCGCTCGGAGGGCGCAGGAACCTGGAAGCTCAGGCATTTTGAGCACCGTCCCCTCTTTTCCCCCTCTGAAAATGGGGGAGAGGCCAACGCTGCCTCCTGCTAAACAATGTGCGAGGAGGCGACACCTCTCCCTTTGAATCATCAGAGTTGTTTTTTGTTTAATGCATTTGTTTATAAGTAAAAGTAAGTAAAAGTAAAGTAAAGGACCCTTTTCCACGCCTTTAGGCGTATAGGGCATATAGGGCTAGACCTATATTTTTATAGACCAATCGGCACAAGATGGGTTATGTGGTCAGCATCACGCCGGCCGCCTCTACTTCCCGGGACTGCACCCGGTACCCATTCAAGGCTGGGTCGACCTGGGAGCCAAGGTCATTTTTGAAAAAAGTCCGGCCCCGCCAGGGAGCGAACCCACGACCTTCCGATCCGCGGCGAACGTCATTTGTTTATACACTTCATATATTTTAAAATATTGTTATACTGATTTGTAATTCAGAAAATTGTTATGATTGCTGAGATTATGATTATGATTAATAATAAGATTGTTATTATTTTTATTATTATTACACTTTAACCAGGCTTAGACTCATTGAACTACCAAAAACTTTGTAAAAGCCGAGCTCCGACTCCTCCTTTCCCTAAATTCTTTTTTGTGTCGTCGCCCCTGTAACTAGTTCATGTTTCAGCATTGCACATACCAGCAAGTTGGATTATTCCTTGTTAGATCATGTTGTCTCCACACACACACACACACACACACACACACACACACACACACACGCATGCATGCACGCACGTAAACACACACACACACAGACTTCAACCAAATACCCGGAGAGACAGTAGCAGAGTCGGTTTTAGACTTCGTGAGGCCCTGAGCCCTAAAAAAAAAAAATTTTAAATATATACGCCTTTTAAATATATCATCAGCATGTATCAGCTCCTTTGCAAAACTTTGTCACATTCCGCCAGAAAGAAACACAGTCTCTTTCTAGATCTCCCGCCTCTGGCACTTTCCTTCATATCCAAGGAGTCACTCATATCTTGTACCCATTTTCGTACTGGTCGACCCATGACTCTTTTTCCTACTATCATGCCTTTTGCGTTTTATTTTCTACTTTCCGCCATGGCGCTTGATACGGCCACAATATTTCAGCTTCTGAGACAAGATGCTGTTTAAATATATGTATAATGGAAATGTGTGTCGATTGGTCTGTAACAATATGGGAGGCTCTTCCAAAATACCTGATGCGCCTAAGGCGTGAAAAGGGATCTTTACTTTTACTTTACTTTATAATCGAAATGTATTGTCGTTTTTAAGTAAAATGCTGAGATAATATATACTTAAAATAATATTAACAAAATAAGAAAATTTATGGGCATATTTGTGTTCAATATATTTTTTTTTAAATTGCAATTTGGACAGGAAAATAACCTAATTTTTCTTCTTTTCAATGGTTGCTGCAATGTCAGACATAAGCTGATTTAGTTTACCCCTAAATGCGGCACCTAATTCCGGCACATGATCCCTTCACTGCGTCCTCATGCTGCATCCACAGAATGTGAATGGTGTCCCTGTGATAGTGGCAGCTTCAAGAACCTACATCACATCACTCAGGGCATTCCCATACGCGTTCCGTCCCCATCTTCAGCAGCCAGCGTTATACGTCTGTCTTGCCTTTCCTTTGAGCGTCGAGTATCGGCCAGACCCCTTCGCTACTCCCCGCTGCATCAGTCTCACTAGACTGTATTCCTCCGAATGGAACACATTCTCCCACAAGGCTCTGAATCACACACATAAAGTGTGGAGACTGTTAGATTATAGAAATATTTCATGAACAATTCTCCCTACCTCCGCCTCTTCCTCCTCCTCCTCCTCCTCCTCCACTATATAATTGTGCCGGAGCAGTATCAAGGTTTTGGCACGCACGTGTTTCCACTCACAGTTCCAGTAAATCACTTTGATGCCGTCGTCTCGGTGTCTGCTTACGAAACTAACGCTGTACGCGATAATTCGAGAAAATTCTGGAACACTCAGGGAATTTTCTGGCAGCAAACATTTAACTGTCGACCCTTTTTTTAAGTTGCCTTAAAACTGCAATATTTTAAAATGGGGCTATCAAAGAAACAGCAAAACTGCCCCGAAATATTTGATCTGTGAGGTTTATAGACGCATATAAATCTTCTTATGTGATACAAATATGGAAAACAGCGCGAAAAAAAAAAGGGGGGGGGGGGGGGCAATTTCTGTTAAACTTTAAAAAGTGACAAGTAGAAGACTTCTTTTTCGTCATTAGGGGGCTGCGTGGTCTGGGTGCATGGTGTCCGCCTCGAGTGCTAGAGGTTCCGGGTTCAATCCCCGGTAAGAGCTGGCATTTTTTTCCCACGTGGACTTGGACTTTCTAGTAATTTTCCCTGGTCTCTGGGTTGTAAGATCGGACGCCGTGTGCATTGTTGCGCACGTAAAAAAAAATACTATGATAGTTGGAAATCGAAAAGAGTAGCCTAACAAAATTTGGAGTTAAAAATCTACCCAAGGTATTTCTGGATCCTCGCCAGTGCTACAGAGCATGTACATTGTGCTGAGCTTCTTCGGACTCAGACTTGAGTTAGAAGTAGAATGCAGCACTTATGGGTGCCATGATGGTGATCCGTTGTTCAACCCACAAACCTCAAGTGGCAAGCAGAAGATTCCTTGTACTTCTTTGTTGCATCAGGCATGCAGTTCTGGCTGGACGCGAGGAGCTCAGGGCCTCAGACATTTTTTTAAGCAACATTTTTTAATTTTTTTCTGAGTGTGTGTTTGTGTGTGTGTGTGTGTGTGTGGGGGGGGGGGTACTGAATCTCTGCTAACCCAAATATGTTCTTTTTGGTGGTGGTGATGGTGGCTAGAAAAAAGAAGAAGTAAGAAGAAGACGTAAGAAGAAGAAGTAAGAAGAAGAAGAAGAAGAAGAAGAAGAAGAAGAAGAAGAAGAAGAAGAAGAAGAAGAAGAAGAAGAAATAAGAAAAGATGAAGAACAAGAATGAGTCAAAACAATAAAATACCATTTTAACTCTGTTACCACATGTTTTTTTTTTTTTTAACTGCAGGCGACTTCGATTTCTGCGACGTACCCCAGAATTCCGCAACTCCAATCACTATAGCAACTATATGTACACAGTCGCCGGCCATCTTGCAGAGCGGATATCCGGAACTCCATGGCAAAGGCTAGTCAAGACCAGGGTCTTTGACCGGCTGTCCATGAACACGTCAACGTTTGCCCCAGAAGGAATGGCGGCTGACGATGTTGCACTGGGCTATAAATTTCACACGTCCAAGCCTGGAGAACAGTTCATCGAGCAGAACTCCAGCGTATTTAAGTAAGTATATTAAACATACAGTAAACAGGCAGATAAAAAAAATAACTTGATTTTTAGGTCGACCTGGTCAAAATGGGTAAGAGGAAACGTTCTGGGAAGACACACTGACCAGGGTGATGTTTATAACATCAACCGTTGCACGTCCATTGGTCAATAAAATGCGAGTCTATCATCGTAAGTCTGATGCGCCAGTGGTGTGAAAACGGTCCTTCACTGCTGCAGCTGCTGCTGCCACCACCACCACCACTGCTACTTCTATTGCTGCTACTGCTGGTGCTGTTACTGCTGTTACTACTACTACTACTACTGCTGTTGCTGGTACTGCCGCTACTATTACAACAACTACTACGTGCTGCTACTACCACTGTTAATTACGGCAATTGCTTTTTTTCTTTTTCTACAGCGATTGCTTTTTATTTTTCTCCACCTCTTCATCTGCATCTGCGTACAGGCACTCAATCAACTCATGCCAGCCCTACTATCTCTTAACCTCTCCCATAACGCCCGACAAGTCCTCCCGCATACCGACATGTCCTCCCCCATAACGCCCGAAAAGTCCTCCCGCATACCGACATGTCCTCCCCCATACCGACATGTCCTCCCCCATACCGACATGTCCTCCCCCATACCGACATGTCCTCCCCAATACCGACATGTCCTTCCCCATACCGCCATGTCCTCCCCCATACCGACATGTCCTCCCCCATAACGGCCATGTCCTTCCCACATACCGACATTGCCTCCCCCCATACCGACATGTCCTCCCCCATGCGGACATTGCCTCCCCCATACCGACATTGCTTCCCCCCCATACCGCCATGTCCTCCCCCATGCCGACATGTTCCCCCCCCCCATACCGCCATGTCCTCCCTCATACCGCCATGACCTCCCCCATACCGACATGTCCTCCCTCCATACCGACATGTCCTCCCCCATACCGACATGTCCTCCCCCCATACCGACATGTCCTCCCCCCATACCGACATTGCTTCCCCCCATACCGCCATGTCCTCCCCCCATACCGACATGTCCTCCCCCACACCGACATGTCCTCCCCCCATACCGACATGTCCTCCCCCATACCGACATGTCCTCCCCTCATACCGACATGTCCTCCCCCATGCCGACATTGCCTCCCCCATACCGACATTGCTTCCCCCCATACCGACATGTCCTCCCCCCATACCGACATTGCCTCACCCATACCGACATTGCCTCCCCCCATACCGACATGTCCTCCCCCCATACCGACATGTCCTCCCCCCACACCGACATGTCCTCCCCCCATACCGACATGTCCTCCCCCCCATACCGACATGTCC
Organism: Candidula unifasciata; assembly: GCA_905116865.2. Classification (NCBI taxonomy): domain Eukaryota; kingdom Metazoa; phylum Mollusca; class Gastropoda; order Stylommatophora; family Geomitridae; genus Candidula; species Candidula unifasciata. The sequence goes on along the minus strand of CAJHNH020003580.1, from coordinate 549,681 downwards.
TCCCCCACACCGACATGTCCTCCCCCCATACCGACATGTCCTCCCCCATACCGCCATGTCCTCCCCCCTCCCCATACCGACATTGCCTCCCCATACCGACATGTCCTCCCCCCCCCCCCCATACTGACATGTCCTCCCCCCCCATACCGACATGTCCTCCCCCCATACCGACATGTCCTCCCCCCCCCCCCCCATACCGACATGTCCTCCCCACACCGACATGTCCTCCCCCCATACCGACATGTCCTCCCCCTCCCCATACCGACATTGCCTCCCCCATACCGACATCTCCTCCCCCCCCATACCGACATGTCCTCCCCCCCCATACCGACATGTCCCTCCCCCATACCGACATGTCCTCCCCCATTACCGACATGTCCTCCCCCATACCGACATGTCCTCCCCCATACCGACATGTCCGCCCCCCATACCGACATGTCCTCCCCCATACCCGCCATGTCCTCCCCCAATACCGCCATGGTCCTCCCCCACATACCGCCATGTCCTCCCCATACCGACATGTCCTCCCCCATACCGACATGTCCTCCCCCATACCGACATGTCCTCCCCCCATACCGACATGTCCTCCCCACATACCGACATGTCCTCCCCCCATACCTACATGTCCTCCCCCATACCGACATGTCCTTCCCCACACCGACATGGCCTCCCCCAATACCGCCATGTCCTCCCCCATACCGACATGTCCTTCCCCATACCGACATGTCCTCCCCCCATACCGACATGTCCTCCCCCATACCGACATGTCCTCCCCATACCGACATGTTCCTCCCCCATACCGACATGTCCTCCCCCATACCGACATGTCCTCCCCCATACCGACATGTCCTCCCCCCATACCGACATGTCCTCCCCCATACCGACATGTCCTCCCCCATACCGACGTGTCCTCTCCCATACCGACATGTACTCCCCCATACCGACATGGCCTTCCCCCATGCCGACATGTCCTCTCCCATACCGACATGTCCTCCCCCATACCGCCATGTCCTCCCCCCCTCCCCATACCGACATTGCCTCCCCCATACCGACATGTCCTCCCCCCCCCCATACCGACATGTCCTCCCCCCCCCATACCGACATGTCTTCCCCCATACCGACAATGTCCTTCCCCCATACCGACATGTCCTCCCCCACACCCGACATGTCCTCCCCATACCGACATGGCCTCCCCCATACCGACATGTCCTACCCCCATACCGACATGTCCTACCCCCATACCGACATGTCCTCCCCCATACCGACATGTCCTCCCCCATACCGACATGTCCTCCCCCTATACCGACATGTCCTCCCCCCATACCGACATTGTCCTCCCCCAATACCGCCATGTCCTCCCCCAATACCGCCATGTCCTCCCCCAATACCGCCATGTCCTCCCCCATACCGACATGTCCTCCCCCATATCGACATGTCCTCCCCCCATACCGACATGTCCTCCCCCCATACCGACATGTCCTCCCCCATACCGACATGTCCTCCCCCATACCGACATGTCCTCCCCCCATACCGACATGTCCTCCCCCATACCGACATGGCCCCCCACAATAAACCGCCATGGCCTCCCCCAATACCGACATGTCCTCCCCCATACCGACATGTCCTCCCCCATACCGACATGTCCTCCCCCATACCGACGTGTCCTCTCCCATACCGACATGTACTCCCCCATACCGACATGGCCTTCCCCCATGCCGGACATGTCCTCTCCCATACCGACATGTCCTCCCCCATACCGCCATGTCCTCCCCCCCCCCCCCCATACCGACATTGCCTCCCCCATACCGACATGTCCTCCCCCCCCCCCATTTTTACCGACATGTCCTCCCCCCCCCCATACCGACATGTCCTCCCCCATACCGACATGTCCTTCCCCCCATACCGACATGTCCTCCCCCACACCGACATGTCCTCCCCCATACCGACATGGCCTCCCCCATACCGACATGTCCTACCCCCATACCGACATGTCCTACCCCCCATACCGACATGTCCTCCCCATACCGACATGTCCTCCCCCATACCGACATGTCCTCGCCCCACTATACCGACATGTCCTCCCCCATACCGACATGTCCTCCCCCAATACCGCCATGTCCTCCCCCAATACCGCCATGTCCTCCCCCAATACCGCCATGTCCTCCCCCATACCGCCATGTCCTCCCCCATATCGACATGTCCTCCCCCATACCGACATGTCCTCCCCCATACCGACATGTCCTCCCCCATACCGACATGTCCTCCCCCCATACCGACATGTCCTCCCCCATACCGACATGGCCTCCCCCAATACCGCCATGGCCTCCCCCAATACCGACATGTCCTCCCCCATACCGACATGTCCTCCCCCCATACCGACATGTCCTCCCCCATACCGACATTGTGTCCTCCCCATACCGACATGTCCTCCCCCCATACCGACATGTCCTCCCCCATACCGACATGTCCTCCCCCATACCGACATGTCCTCCCCCTATACCGACATGTCCTCCCCCTATACCGCCATGTCCTCCCCCATACCGCCATGTTCCTCCCCCAATACCGCCATGTCCTCCCCCATTCCGACATGTCCTCCCTCATACCGACATGTCCTCCCCCATACCGACATGTCCTCCCCCCATACCGACATGTTCCTCCCCAATACCGACATGTCCTCCCCCATACCGACATGTCCTCCCCCCCATACCGACATGTCCTCCCCCATACCGACATGTCCTTCCCCACACCGCCATGGCCTCCCCCCAATACCGCCATGTCCCTCCCCCATACCGACATGTCCTCCCCCATACCGACATGTCCTCCCCCATACCGACATGTCCTCCCCCATACCGACATGTCCTCCCCCATACCGACATGTCCTCCCCCCATACCGACATGTCCTCCCCCCCATACCGACATGTCCTCCCCCATAACCGACATGTCCTCCCCCATACCGACATGTCCTCTCCCATACCGACATGGCCTCCCCCATACCGACATGGCCTCCCCCCATGCCGACATGTCCTCTCCCATACCGACATGTCCTCCCCCATACCGACATGTCCTCCCCCATACCGACATGTCCTCCCCCATACCGACATGTCCTCCCCATACCGACATGTCCTCCCCCATACCGACGTGTCCTCCCCCATACCGACATGTACTCCCCCATACCGACATTGCCTCCCCCAAACCGACATGGCCTCCCCCACGTGTGTGCGACATGTCCTCTCCCATACCGACATGTCCTCCCCCATACCGCCATTCCTCCCCCTCCCCCCCTCCCCATACCGACATTGCCTCCCCCATACCGACATGTCCTCCCCCCACCATACCGACATGTCCTCCCCCCATACCGACATGTCCTCCCCCATACCGACATGTCCTCCCCCATACCGACATGTCCTTCCCCACACCGACATGGCCTCCCCCAATACCGCCATGTCCTCCCCCATACCGACATGTCCTATCCCATACCGACATGTCCTCCCCCATACCGACATGTCCTCCCCCATACCGACATGTCCTCCCCCATACCGACATGTCCTCCCCCATACCGACATGTCCTCCCCCCCATACCGACATGTCCTCCCCCCATACCGACATGTCCTCCCCCATACCGACATGTCCTCCCCATACCGACGATGTCCTCCCCCCATACCGACATGTCCTCCCCCCCATACCGACATGTCCTCCCCCCATACCGACATGTCCTCTCCCCCATACCGACATGTCCTCCCCCCTATACCGACATGTCCTCCCCACCATACCGACATGTCCTCCCCCATACCGACGTGTCCTCCCCATACCGACATGTACTCCCCATACCGACATGGCCTCCCCCATACCGACATAGGCCTCCCCCCATGCCGGACATGTCCTCTTCCCATACCGACATGTCTCCCCCCATACCGACATTGCCTCCCCCATACCGACATGTCCTCTCCCCCTCCCCCCTTTCCCCCCCCCCCCCCATGTAAGTAATCTATATCTCCATTTCTCTTTACACCACGCAGATCTGGTTGACATATGAGGTAACGCACGTGTACCACAGATTTGATTTATTATCTGATTAACAAAAACACTATTTAAAATTAAAAAAAGGGCTTAAAAGCATGTTTAAAAAAAGCGTTCCCTTTGGGGAGCCCGTTGAAAACGTTTGGGGACATTTTTTTTTTTTTTTTCCCGTTTATATGCAAGTACTGACCCCCAGTGACACAGACAATTTTTTTGAAGAATGGGGGACTGGGGGGGAAAAAAAGAGGAAAAAAGGGGGGGGGGGTGGGCGATTTTAAAGGAAAAAAAATGGACCCCCCGAAAATTTAAAAAAAAAAGGCAAATTTCGGAAAGAGAATAACAGGAAAAAAAGAGAAAAAGGGATGGCTTTGGCCCGAGGATGGGCCCAGACAAGAACCGGGAAAAGATGTGTGATTCTGGGGATGTATAGATGGCGAAAACCTGAAAGCCTACCTTACAAGAAAAGGCCGTGAATTAAGACACATGACAACACTGGGGTTTATCGCGTTTTCTGTTGGGCCCCGCGATGTAGTTTGGGGGAAAAAGTGTGAGGGGAAAAAAAATACAACCCGTTTATTTTTTTAACCGTTACAGTAAAAACGGGTTTCCCCGGAACGCCCCCGGAGACATGATTTCTGTGGGGACGTGGGGAAAGGAATTCCTTTGAACCAGAATAGGATTTTTTTAAAGCGCAGAGGGCGTCAAAAAAGAGGGGGGGAATGCCCAAAATGGGGAGAAAGCGTACGGTTTAAAATTTTTATCTGGCTGATAATTTGGTTCTGGGGTCGATCCGCCCTGTTTTAAAATGTGAGGACTGTGGTTAAAAAAAGGGAAAAATGGGTTACCTTGACGTGTTGGGGAAAAAGGGGGAGGAGGGAGGGGGCAAAAAAAGAAATGAAGAAAATGAGGATAAGGGAAAAATGAAGGAAAAAGGAAAAAAAAGGTTGGAAGAGGGGGGAAAGGGGGGAAGAAAGGGAAAGGGAAAAAAATAAGAAAAATTTACCAAAACCCATTAAAAGGGAAAAACCCAAAAGGGACTGTCTGTGGATGAAATGCACCCAATACCTGGGCAACAGAAAAACCGGGAATACAGGAAAACCCTTTTCTTGAATACAAAGGGAAAGGGGAGTTGTGAATTTA
>CAJHNH020003580.1:528229-544507 GCA_905116865.2 Candidula unifasciata | reverse complement strand
GTCCCCCCCCATACCACTGCCCCTCCCCCTATCCGCATGTCCCCCCCCTTAAAACCGCCATGCCTCCCCCAACCCCGCCCATGCCCCTCCCCCCCTTAACCCCCCTGTCCCCCCCCCATTCCGACAGGTCCCCCCCTCATACCCAGCCCTTTCCCCCATACCGACTGCCCCTCCCCCCCAAAAACCGGGAATGTCCCCCCAACCGCATGTCCCCCCCCATCCCGACAGTCCTCCCCCCTCCCCGACTTTCCTCCCCCCCAACATTCCCCCTTTCCCCCCCACCCGCCAGGGCCCCCCCCAAATACCCCCATGCCCTCCCCCAAAAACCGCCGGCCCCCCCCCCACCGACATGCCCCCCCCATACCGACTTTCCCTTTCCCCCAAAACCGCCATGCCCTTTTCCCCCATACCGCGGTCCTCCCCCCTCCCGGGCCCAATTCCCCCTCCCCCCATACCGACTGTCCTCCCCCATACCGCGGGCCCCCCCAAACCCGGAATTTCCTCCCCCCTACCGACATGGCCTCCCCCCCCGGGGACAGGGCCTCCCCCCACCCGCTTTCCCCTCCCCCCTACCGCCTGCCCCTCCCCCCCGGGGGGGGGGGGGACATTTCCCCCCCCATACCGACATGCCCTTTCCCCCCATCCCGGACTTTTCCCCTCCCCCAAAACCTGACATGTCCTCCCCCCCATACCGACGTGTCCCCCCCCCCATCCCCGGGACATTTTCCCCCTTTAACCGACTTTGGGCCCCCCCCCAAACCCGACAGGGCCTCCCCCCAGGGCCGCATGTCCCTCCCCTACCGACATGTCCTCCCCCATCCCCATGTCCTCCCCCCCCCCCCCCCATACCGACAGGGCCCCCCCCTCCCCGCCATTCCTCCCCCACCAACCCGACAGGGTCCTCCCCCATCCGACATTTTCCCCCCCCATCCCGAAGGGTTCCCCCCCCAAACCGAAAATTGTCCTTCCCCACCCGGGGCCAGGGCCCCCCCCAATCCCGGCCCATGTCCTCCCCCTACCGACATGTCCTTTTCCCCATACCCGGCCCCGTCCTCCCCCATCCCGGACCGTCCCCCCCCCCAACGCCTGTCCTCCCCCCCTACCACATGTCCTCCCCCCATACCGACAGTCCCCCCCCCCAAAAGGGGACATGTCCTCCCCTTTTACCGACATTTTCCCCCCCCATCCCCGTGCCCCCCCCCCTCCCGCCCTTTTCCCTTTCCCCCCAAAACCCGCCCTTCCCCCCCCCCCATCCGACAGTCCCCCCCCCATACCGACGTCCCCCCCCCCTCCCCACATTTCCTCCCCCCTCCCGCCATTCCTCCCTTTTTACCGACGTGTCCCCCCCCCATACCGAAAAGGTTTCTCCCCCAAAAAACCGGGACTTTTCCTCCCCCTTTAACCCTTTGGCCCCCCCCCCTGCCGCATGTCCCTCCCATCCCGATTTCCCCCCCTACCGATTTTTGCCTCCCCCTCCCAAAACCTGCCCCTCCCCCCCTCCCCCCTTTCCCCCCCCCCCCCCCCCTTAAAAGTAACTATATCTCCATTTTTTCTTTACCCAAGATTCGGGTTTGAAAATAGGTTAAACCCGCACTTTTAAACCACAGTTTTTTGATTTTTTAAACCTGTTTAAACCCAAAACACTTTTTAAAAAGGTGTGTAATAAAATTTACCCAAAATTTTTTTTTTTTTTTTTTCCAGGTTCCAAAAAAAAATAAATAAAACGCTTACTTGAAAAACAAAAAAAAAAGAGAGCAAAAGCATTTTTAAAAAATTCGCCCCCTTTGGCAACCCCTTTTGAAAACTTTTGCTGACTTTGTTTTTTTATTTCAAAAACTACTATAGTGACCATACAATATTTTTTGAAGGAATGGGTGACCGGGGGGGGGAAAAAAAGGGGAAAAAAAAGGGTGGGGGGGGGGCGTTTTTTAGAAAGAATTAAACCCCAAACTTAAAAAAAAACTGGCAAATTGGGAAAGAGAAAACAGGGGGGAAAAGAGATAAAAAGTGGCTCGGCCAATGGAGGGGCCCGCCAAAACACGCCCAAAATTTTGGGGTTCTGGTGTCGTAGGGGGCGCTTTACAGCCTATTTAAACAAAGGGAACTTGAAATGAAAACGGGAAACCTGTGGGGTTTACCCGGGGTTTTGCGGGTTGGGCCCCCAAGCGTGTACTTTTTGGGGTTTTAAATGTTTAAAAAGACACACCTCCCTGAGGGGTTTAACCCGTTTACAGTAAAAAAACGTTCCCTCGGAAGGGCCATTTACAACATTGATCTTTCTTTTGCGACGGGGGAAAAGGAAATTTCCTAACCCCTGGGTAGGGATTTCCTCACGCGCAAGGCTCAAAGAAGAGGCGGGGAAATTTCCCCAAACTCCCAGGAAGGCGTACGTTGAAAAATTTTTATCGGGCGAAAATTTGTTGTTTTTTGGTGGCGACCCCGTCTTTTTTTACCTGGGGAGATTTTGTGAAAAAAGGAAATACGGGGTTACCCTTACTATTTTTTTTGGGGAGGGGGGCGGTGGGGAGGCCCAAACAAAAAAATGAAAAATGAGGAAAAGGGAAGAATAGAAGGAAAAGGAAAAAAGGTTTGGGAAAGGGGAAATGGATAAGAAAAGGGAAAGAAAAATAAGAATTTAAATCTTAAAAACCCCTTTTTAAAAATTTAAAAGGGGGAAAACGGGCCCTGAGCTAATTTGGGAAACCGATCCCTTTGGACTATGGGAACCAACCTAAACAAAAGAACCCTTTTCTCTTAAACTACAAAGGAATTTTGGGGGTTTTGCTCCCTTTTAGGTTTGAAAATTAAAATAGGATTAGGATCCGGGGAATCCCCGCTGCGTCAGGACAAAAGGGGATTCGGAAAGGGGCCCTTTTTTTTCCTTCCCGTAAATCAACAGGTACAAATCGCAGAAACCCAATTCAACCTATAGCAATAAATTACTTGTTATGATATCATAACATAGTACAGTTGTACGGGTGCACCATAAAATGGTTGCGAGAAAATCTGTAGTCCTCTGTGGGTGGGTCCGAGGGAATGCCAAGAATTCTACTGAAATATAGGAAGAGGGTCCACGCGCAAGAGATGACTCTGTCCTGCAAAGTAACATTCAAAAAGCATAAACTGATTACAGAAATAGGACAATACGCTCAGCGTCAGGTTTGTATGGACTTAGATTATAAATGCACATATAAACTCAGAAATGTATTAATTACGACAGCGGCCCAAGCTATAGGTTCCAAGAAACCTTGTTATGCCTGTGAAAAAAATAGAAAGTCTGATAAGACTTAGCAAAATCAAAGTTATAAATGTATAAGGAAAATAACAGTTATAAATGTATGAGGAAAATCAAAGTTATAAATGTATAAGGAAAATAACAGTTATAAATGTATGAGGAAAATAACAGTTATAAATGTAAGAGGAAAATAACAGTTATAAATGTATGAGGAAAATAACAGTTATAAATGTATGATGAAAATAACATTTATAAATGAATAAGGAAAATAACAGTTATAAATGTATAAGGAAAATCAAAGTTATAAGTGTATATTGGGAATAAGAAAACAGACCCTATCCAAGACATTGGCGATAACTGAGAAAAGAAAGTATGACAGGGTCGCAGACACACAGAACACTTTGGAGGGAGGCGCTCTTATGTGGCTCCACTCCTTACAAATTTACAAATTTTTCTAAAATCGAGTAGTGGTGGTCGTGGTGAGGGTGGGGTGTTACCGGCACCTCCCCCCCCCCTCCCTCCATCCCCCAGATTGTGGCATCTTTTAACCGTAACCACCTACACTTATCGGCACATGTTAAATGACAGTGGTATAGGCGCAAAGAACATTAAATGTTACACGATCTGAACTCACTGAACTATGGCTGACACATCCGAGGAACCGTGGTGTCACCCATCTGTTATCCCAGGAACCGTGGTGTCACCCATCTGTTATCTCTTGCCAACCCCTTCGCTTAGTGCAACGATCACCACGTATGCACAGATCACTAACATATCTGAGTGAACTACGTCCTCTAGTGCGTCATCCTTCAGCTGTTTGACACAAAAGATTCGTTTCACCTAGAGATAACAGTGGTTCAAAATACAGTGCACATTGGGATTAAATAGTGCAACCAATGGAATGGAAAAGATAAACATGGCGTTGGCGATCATGAGTGAAGCGTTGTATTTTTGGGGATGGAATTTTCTATTCTCATCGCCGAGCTTTCGAGTCACACTAAACTTGTTCCTTGTTGTCATTATCGACATCCTAGCACTTCGGTCTGACCCACTCGTGCTCCGTCATCCGATGCAGAAGCTATCTCAGTATTCCATGCTCAGCGTACCCAGAAGGAGCTGATAAGCATATCTTCTTTCCGTGCCCGGAAACCGATTCCTGCATGCTTTTCCTCGTTTACTACCCTTTCCCAACACGCGGTTTATCGACTCTGTCTTGTTTGTGTCAAAGTCTCTCGAACGCAGCACACTCAATATGTCCACCCTGTCCATAGTTCTTCCTCCACTAATTTCTGCTATCACGGCCAATCTGTCGGCGCTTTCATTTTCTGTCACACCGGCGGACATGGTGTGCACAGCCAATGTATTTCATGTTGTAGTTAGTATTTCATGATATCGGCTCTGCCACAGTCACCAGTTATTGACATATCACTTATATCCAGTGGTACTGCGCCGGGATCCAGTGGTACTGCGCGCGGATCCAGTAATACTGCGCCGGAATCCAGTGGTACTGCGCCGGGATCCAGTGGTACTGCGCCGGGATCCAGTGGTACTGCGCGCGGATCCAGTAGTACTGCGCTGGGAATCAGTTATGCTGCGCGGGATCCCCTTGTGGAACTTGCAAAAGTGTAAGATGAACTTATCCTCGATTTCCGCGACAGATAGTTTAAAAAAACCGTTTTTGGTGACTTTAAGGTACGAGAGGCACACCGTAGAATATATGAAGGCATCACACACATTTTTCAAAGACGACAGTGGACAGCCAACCGTCATTGGGGAGACAGCGCCACAAACAAGATAAACTATACGGTCATGAACGAAAGATCACTGATCTGTACAGGACAACTATTCATGATAGTTTCATGCGTAGGACAAAAATACTCGGGACAGTTTCATACGTAAATCCGGACATTCGTTGAATTTTCATATGCAAAGCCGAGTATTCATAAAAGTTTTTTTTTTTTAATCTAAAACCGAACACTCGTGAAAGTTTCATATGTAAAACCGAAACACTCATAAAAAGTTATTTGTAAAACAAAACATTCATGAAAGTTTAAAATGTAACACCGAAACACTCATGTAAAAACCAAAATACCTATGAAAATGTCATATGTAAAACCAAATCTCATTAAAGTATCATATGTAAGACGGAAAGTTTACGACAGTTTCACGTGTACAGTAAATCAGGACAGTCGTAATAACGGTTTTACCTGCTCCTCCTCTTCCTCTTTTTCTCGTTCTTCTTTATTTTTCTTCTTCTTCTTCTTCTTCTTCTTCTTCTTCTTCTTCTTCTTCTTCTTCTTCTTCTTCTTCTTCTTCTTCTTCTTCTTCTTCTTCTTCTTCTTCTTCTTCTTCTGCTTCTTCTTCTTCTGCTTCTTCTTCTTCTGCTTCTTCTTCTTCTTCTTCTTCTTCTTCTTCTTCTTCTTCTTCTTTTTCCTCTGCTTCTTCTTCTTCTTCTTCTTCTTCTTCTTCTTCTTCTTCTTCTTCTTCTTCTTCTTCTTCTTCTTCTTCTTCTTCTTCTTCTTCTTCTTCTTCTTCTTTTTCTGCTTCTTCTTCTTCTTCTTCTTCTTCTTCTTCTTTTTCTTCTTCTTCCTCTGCTTCTTCTTTTGCTGCTTCTTCTTCTGCTGCTGCTTCTTCTTCTTCTTCTTCTTCTTCTTCTTCTTCTTCTTCTTCTTCTTCTTCTTCTTCTTCTTCTTCTTCTTCCTTTGCCGTTGAAAAGACGGTAACCCGTTGTTTTGTGGTTTACAACTAGGGTGCGATATTTGCGCCATCGACCCACGTTCAGTGTTAGTCGCCGCTTACCACATGTTGGTTAGGTGACAGTGGACGTGTTCTTTTTTGCCCACTCTGAAACTGAAGCCCCCAGAGCCCATAGGGGAACATAAGTTACAGAAACAAACATTCACGACCGTTTCCTGTGTAGATCTTTTTGTTCTTCTTCTTGGCGTTTACCGGCTGTAAACTCCGGTGAAAAGATTTTGGTTGTTCGTCCGTGTGTTTTCTAGAAACCCATTGTGGCGCAAAACAAGAATAGGCACACTGCGTCCCCAGCAAGCATGTCGTGGTAGGAGTCGACTGATTGGGAACTTTATTCGAAGTCAGAGTGCTAGCTGCCCGAGTGGCAAGGAAAATGATTTAAACAAACGTTAGACTCCCCACGGGTAAAGTTACATTTCATTGATGCATTTGTTGGACTAGTCTACCGTGGTAGAGGTAATGGGTGTGGCGGTCCGTTGTTGTCTTGCATTAATCAAGTAACAGAAAGTATTGTGAACGGCACTCATAGAAAGAAGTAGAAAGATAAAAGAACACACTAGACAACATAAAAATCGAAAGCTATAGTTACCGTGCCGGGAATTGAACCTGTCACCTCCAGACGGCGTCTGCGCCTCGCCATGAATACAAGTGCACTAAGATACATTGTCAACTAGGCACCCCTAATCTTGCATTTACGTTTTTATTCCGAGAAAGAGACTGCCTGTGACAAAGGTTTCGTCACTCTCTAAAGAGGTTATGTGTTAGACCTAGTTGTCGACGTTTTTGGAGTTTTACAAGCTCTGGCATGATGAAATATACAACACTTGATATCAACGGCATTGCGAAACAGCCCCGTCACCTTGTGTGAAAGTCGGATGGCTCAAGGCCGACCAATCAGAGGGGAGGTAGGTATAAGGTCGACCAGTCAGAAGCGAGTTAGTGTATACTGGTGTGTAGAATTGGGGCCGGGGGGGGGGTGGGTGGGGGGTATCTTTGATTTTACCGGAAAAAGAAACTGCTCATTAATAGGCCGGTAAAATGGATATACATGCAAAACTCCGGTCCTGGCACAAAGCTAAGTGGATGAACAACCAGGACTTTCCGCCGGAGCTTACAGCTGGTGAACAAAGAATAAGAAGATCCACTTCTGGATATCACAGATCTGACTTATTTTGGTTCCTCGCCTCTCAGGCAGATCCACTCGACTTTGAAGGCAGTACTCATAATCAGGAACTTTTACGACATGTTTGGTCGGGACAACGGGTCTATTGTTCCTCTATAACCCCTTTCTTTCCCCACAATGGTACCTCAGAACCCAGTAGGGAAATATGTAGATCAACAGTTTGTTGTTTGGCAGCTCGGGATCACGTGACCGCTGACAAACATTCCCTGACCGAATAGCGCCGGTTTTTATGTCCGCTTCGACTGGCTACAGGCAGTAGAAACATGAGGTGAGCACATTCCATTGCTCAGTTAGTCACTGTCCGCGCGCCCGCCTGCACGCGGGATACATATTTGGATGTGCTTGTAGACAGTCGGCAGGTCGACCGGTGCAAGTATGTTGTTTTAGACGATAGGTTGTTTGTTGGCGACAGAAACGCCAAAACCACGGTACCGGGTTGAGCTAACGATGAGTTGGAACAGCGGTGCTCAAACTGGGTGCCGAGGCACCCTGGGGTGCATTGAGCGTATGCCAGGGGTGCCGCGGCAATAATCAAGAAAAGTCGAAAAGTTACAATTTAAGTTGTCTTCCCTCGCCACTATCGAAAATACTGTTTTGTGCAGTTTGAGAACCACTGCGTTAACGTATCGTTAGCCCGACCCGGTGACGTCAGCAGCACGGTCTGTCAGCTGGAGCCGGTCGTGGTTTAGCTTGAGCTATGTCCTCAAACCTCCGCCCAGTAATGTTTAAGGGGACCTACATTTTCCTTCTAGGAAGTTAGCAGTAGGGATTATCTGTCCCCGAAACCGCTTTATAGACGTTCTCATTTAAATACTATGAATTAATCAAGTAACAGAAAGTATTGTGAACGGCACTCATAGCCTTTTCCTCGACTTACGACCCATATCACATCGTCGACCGGGTCGCCTATTGACTCACTGGTAGACGACTTCGTCGCCAGCCGGGACAGTATTTGGGTCTGTCTGCTTTGATCACATTAACACTACCGGAGTCCTTTTCAGGGCTTCTTGTGACGAGCAATGCTAAGCCATATGTTACGACGCACATAACCTAGTCACAACTATAAACTCTTGAACTCTCTTTTCGGACTCACACTTGAGTTACAAGTAGAACGGAGCACCAATGGGTTACTACCCTTGTGCCATGATGTTGATCCGTTGTTTAGACGTAAACCTTTAAACCTAAACCGCCTTACTTTTTTTATCGCCCAGCCGAAATAATTTCTTTGCTGCGGCGCCTCTGTTTGGCGATTGCTGTTGTTGCTGTCACTGTTGGTGTCGGTTTTCTGCTAGTTATACTGTTGTTTCGTTGCCCTAGGCCAGCGGTTCTCAACCTGCAGGTCGGGGCCCCTTCCACATAGGTGGCCTATGACCTTCGGAAAGCGCATATTCGTTTCAGTTAAGATTACAAATAATTGTTTGGGGGGGGGGGGGGGGATGTGATCACAACATGAGGGCACTTTATTAAAGGGTCGCGTCAATGGGAAGTTTGAGAGCCACTTTCCTAGACAAAGTCAGTGGGCAGACACGTATGGATGCGGACAGACTCGCAGATAAAGAGTGACAAGTAGTTGGACAGACAAAAACAAATTGATAGATGAGGTATACAGATAATCATATACTTAGATAGGCAGGCAGACAGAACGTAAAAAAAAATAAATGAACTTCATTTTCATAGGTTTAAAGAATTGAACATTTTTCCTTTCTAATCCCCCTTTTTTCATACATCATTTTGTTTATACCTGTTAACAGGTAATAATAAACATTGTCAACAGGAACTAAATATTACAGGTACTGGAAATGAGCTGGAATTACGCCTACATTTCTAACCACAGTCAATCATTTTAATGGCCATACATCAAGGGCCGGTAGACGCTATGTTTAAAATGCGGTTATCTTTTCAAACGAGAGAATGTAGCCTGTGCTTAGATAACACTCGAATAGTGTCCGATTGTATGAACAGGCAGGGCAGGGGCTAGTGGTAGATTTAATTTGATGAGGAAGATAGTTCCACATGTTGGCTTCAGGATACGCTATACATAGTTTCTATAGGTCTATACTAGGCGTAGGGATATATAATATAATAATCTCCTATTACATTTAAACAGCGACCAAGGGGCATCTGGAGAATTCTGGGATACGATTCTGCCAATAAGTTTAGCCTAAATATAAAGTATCGGCGTCTGCGTCTTAGGTGTTGATACCGCGCCTTGTAATGCCGGGGTGCCGGGTTCGATCCTAGCTGGCACCTTGCGTTAGTTTCGAAAGTGGAATAAAAAAGCCGACCGTCCAGGAAGCAATGGCAAACTACTGGATGTACAATTTTTCTGGAAAAACCACAACAGCCCCAAAAAAAAAAAAAAAACGCTGTGGCTGGTTTTGCAATGTCCTGTAAAACGATACGCAAACAAATAACACAAAAAATGTAGGTGTTGCTGAAGCAATAATAGGATAAGGAATTTATATAGGTTGGAACCGTTGCTTTCTATGATAGACAGAGAGAAGATAGGCAGAGACAGACAGGCAGGCAGACGGAGACAATTAACCCTGCACACAGTCAAGAGACAGGCAGACAGAGACAGACAGACAAGCTTGCAGACTGTCAAGGACTGAAAAAAAAAAATAAAACAGAGAAAGACAGAAAGAGAGACATGCAAACAAAGACATACTGACAACTCTGCACACAATCAGGGACTAAAGAAGAAAACAGAGACAGACAGACGGAAAGACATGCAGACGGAGGCAGACAAGCATGCACACAGTCGGGGACTGAAAAAACCCTCTAACAGCGCCTCATTTTCCCGCTGGGCTCTCAAGTAGGACTCTGGGCAACCTTAAACATTTATAGTTCTAATATTTTCTTTTATCAACAGCTGTTACCTGTTTCCTAAGCTGAAAACATGCCCATTTAGCCGTCGATTTGCTGGCTTCCATTATATCCCTGCTTTTATTACACACCTGCTTTTATTATACACATGATAATATAACAAACGAATAAATTTCGGCACCATTCATACAAGATTTAAGGGGCATTTGAAAGTTGACAGGATAGACTTCATTGCTCCGGGGTGCCATTGGGACAAAAAGTGGGGTGGGCTTGGGGGGGGGGGGGGCGGCCGAACCCCTGTCCCATAACAAGCATGTCGTATAAGGTGACTAACTAGAGTTTGCGGAAGTTTTTTTGTGGTCTGCTGAAATCACCACGTTCGCCTGCTGATCCGAAGGTCATGGGTTCAAATCCGCACGTTGTCGAATTTTTTTAATCTTCAAATATGACCTTGGTGCCAGGTCAACCCAGCCTCAAACGGATACTAGGTAAAGTCCTGGGACGTAGAGGGGACCGGTGACACGTTGACTGAATCATCCATTGAGATCACCCCTCGTCCTTTAGGTCGAATACAGAAAAGTCGACGTCTGTGGCTAAGGCGTTTCCCTAGCGCTTCAAAATGCCGGGTTGCCGGGTTTGGGCCTAGTTGCGGGCGATTTGGCAGCAGAACGTTTGGCAGCAGAACGTCTAAAGTTGGTTTGGACAGTAGTACCGAGAGCTTACCGCTCAGAAAGCAATGGTAAACTACTGAACGTAAAATTAGCCTTTTAAAAACGACAATAGGCACACACAAAATGCTAAGACTGTTTCTGCAATGTCCTGTAAAGGATACGCAACTCACTTAATAGAAGAACTACCCTGGGTATGACCCTGTCAGGCTCAGTCTCCAACTGCAGGGCGCTGTTCGCTAGCTATCAGAGTCGCACAAAGCACAAACGCTGTATCTCACAGCATCGATCCTCATGTACTCCCATAAACAGAAAGAGGGATCTAGAAACTGAACCGTCAATATTTAAAGTGTATAAATAATTATACACAGCTGAACAACTTCGCTACAGAATACAGAGCAGTAAGGTTGACAAACTTCGAGACGCGCCGGCCATTGACAAGACTGAATGCGATGAAATGGCATGTCTGTGTGCACCAGACGATCGGCGCTATATGTTGATGTAACCCTGTCTGACATTGAAAGTTGTACTTTAGCCCGGTTCCCTCGCACGCGGCTATTGTTGTAACTGTCTGATGGCAGCATTTAGAACTTTTGGATAACAACATTTAATACTGTTGGGTTGCAACATCTGAGAGCTAGGCGTGCGGTGCTGTAGCTAACACATAAGCCAAGGTGTCGTGTGCTCGATATCCTGCAGATAGGCGTGGTTGTGGTTGGTCGGGGGCGGTTAGGTGGGTGGGGGGCCGAGGAAACTGGTCCTGGTCGGTAAGTAAAAAATTAAAGGACCTTTTTCCACGCCTTTAGGCGTGTAGGGCATATAAGGCTAGACCTATATTTTTATAGACCAATCAGCACAAGATGGGTGATGTGGTCAGTTTATTACAAATTTAATTAATATGATAACACGCATTTAGTTATAGGCCAGGAACATTTTCTGACTGAAACGTATGCCCCTGCTTTGTTTCTCGTGTTGCGGAATCTATTGTCCTTTACTTTGTAATCACATTTTGTTATACACGCCCGTGGTGTGGCGGTGTGTGGATCTTGTCATTTGGAGGGAAGGGGGTGTCTTGCCGTATACTCAAGAGAGACATGGGGGTCTTGCCAGATACTCAAGAGAGACATGGGGGTCTTGCCAGATACTCAAGAGAGACATGGGGGTCTTGCCAGATACTCAAGAGAGACATGGGGGTCTTGCCAGATACTCAAGAGAGACATGGGGGTCTTGCCAGATACTCAAGAGAGACATGGGGGTCTTGCCAGATACTCAAGGGCGTGTTGGTGTCTTGCGACATACTCAGGGGAGACGTTGGTGTCTTGTATACTAAAAAAAAGTAGGATGCACGAGGGTCTTGCCATGTACTCAAGGGGGACGCCACCAGAAAAAGGTTGGAGGCCACTGATTCATGCTAAGAAGAACATGCCGCCACATTTAAGAGAGCCTTAAGGATGTAAACGGAGTCACCTAGAAGTTCGCCATGCTGTCCCGGAGATCTACGATTAGGCGTTAAAATTGTCCTTTGCTCACTCATTTACTTTGAAACGAATTAACTGCACGCAGACTGACAAATAAAATCTTCTTAAGATGGGTACAGTGTGTTTAGACAAATGTGCCGATTCTTACAAGGTAACACGTGTATAATGGACACGATGGGGAGATTAGCAAGAGGTGTAAAAATGTCGGTGAATTTTTGAAATTAGTCACCGGAAAATGTTTTCCGGTGTTGGCTGGAGAAAGAACCCGCCAGACGTCTCAGGTCTGGCTGATGGCTGGCCGTGATTATCTTTTGTGGACGGATCTAGGGGCGGCGCAGCGTGAAGGTTTAGCTATTGAAGCATCTACTCCTCCTTTTTCTTACCATGTAAAGAAATTCGGGTTCATGTAACGATGTCGGGCCCAGACAGACCTTGATTGTGCGTTTATTCTTGGGTCTTAATCTTTGAGACGCTTTAGTCAAGTTACAGGGTAGTTATGTTGTGTTCTGCGATGTATATGTTAGTGGACGGACAGGTACACGTTGTTTTACTTACTGGTTTTTCTGAGCGTATTTTCTGGTGTTCTCGGACTACAGATGCCAAATGAATTTACTTCAGTTGTCAGCCTTGACAGCCGACAAGGAGAAGAACGTTGCTTTTTTTACAGCAACATGGCATCCTTCCGTCTAGGAGACGCTGTTCGAAGAACCATCTGTTGACGCTACCACAAAATGTTAACACGTAGCGTGCAGTCTCACATGGGACGTAGGCTGAACCTGTGGGTTTGGGGTTAGGGCCAGTTCTAGATATTCTGGGGTCGTAAAAACAGTTCACATCCTGTAATATAGAGCATACATGATCGCAAAACAACCTGACACCCCCTCAAGGATTAACATACTGCGTGAACGGCCAGTCACGGCGTGCCCGGGCCCGAAATCGTTAGCCGTACCGAAATTCGGTTCTTTTTATGATGTCCTGTCCACTTACACATTGGTTGACCTTTCATTCATGCTTGCTCGGACTAGTCTATGCTAGTGGGGTGTCACGTTGTATTGTCTTCGTAAAGCTTTCTGCGTTGTGTGTTGGACTTGTGAGCAGCAGCCGGCGATATTGCGTTTTTACTTGTTACTGTTAGTAGCGGCTGGCGACGTTGCGTATATTATAGCTTAGGGCCCACCACAAAATGCTAACAGTTCTAAAACCACGGATCGTATGCTGCACGCTGTTTTGGGACGTAGGCTCTGACTGTGGGTAAGGGGTTTTGGGGTTAGGGCCAGTTCTAGATATGAGGTCGTTAAAAGCGATGTGTAGTATACGCGTCATGGCCGGTGATAGCATCGGAGACATTACAGCGTGACACCCCTCTAACAAGCATGAATAAAAGGTCAACCAATATGTATTTTGACCGGACATCGTTATAAGAACCAGAAATTCGTTTTCAAGTATCGTTTACACTATTCATATTATTTTAAATAAAATAATATATTTACTTACCATACAGCATATTGTGTTTGTGTGTGTGTGTGTTTGTAACAACACTGTGTCTATAGTTAAGCACTAGCAAGGAAATCGAAGTCATAATTTTCAAAAGGCGTCTTCCCTATAGTAAAACCACAGAGGATGTGAGCCGTGGAGTATATCAATATCTCGCAGTCTGTCTAGAAGGAAACTGGGGCTTTTGAACTGAAACGCTATAGACAGATTGTCAGAATACCATTGGCCCAAAAGACAAAAAATACTGACACCCCTAATGTCTAAATATCAAGAATATGCTAATGAACAGCATTTTGTCTCTAAAACTTAAATGTTCTTGCCACGAAATGCTCCCTGACGGATTGCGAAGAATGAGAACAGAACGCATGGTACCAGAAAAAAATGGCAGCGGCGGAACAGCACGAAGATGGGTAGAATTTACGAGTGACACCTTGAGTATAAAAGTAGGAGAGCTGACGAGAGACTGAGTTTCTCACAGACAGTCCGTTATGAGAGCGGCCTCTGCAAAGGACCCGCTGCACGATGAATAAATATTTATGTAAACAACTCTCAGGCCCCAGCGACCTACCCTCTAAAGTGTAAAAGGGATGTGCAAACCCCCTAGCCCCCTTTTTTTCCCTTGGTCAGCACCCCTGCAAGCAACATCATTGAAATGTTGGATCTGAGCAGTTTGTTTATTCACCTATATATATATATATAGAAATGTATTCGCCTGAATGCCGGTGTTAATATAAGGCATAAGCATTTATTTAAAGGGTTTGTCTGAATGAAAACTGCATTTGTGCACTTTAAGTTCTTAAACTGGAGTTGTAAATTTGGTCCCCTGGTTTAGGGAATTGTATCAAGCTGTTTAGTGGATTTATTCATGCATTGAAATACAGACTTTGACATAACATGTAGACGGAAGGGTTGAGTTGGGGTGGGGTTACACGAGTGGATGGATGGATGGATGGATGGATGGATGGATGGATGGATGGATGGATGGATGGATGGATGGATGGATGGATGGATGGACGAACGGATGGATGGATGGATGGATGGATGGACGGATGGATGAATAAATGAATGGATGGGCAGAGTTACGGACACAAGATAAGATTTCCACACATACGTGAGAAAATTTATGAAAAGATACAGTATCCTGTTTTGTCATCAAGGCAGTTGGCTATAAAATGTAATGCGATTTTGATAGATCAGTCGACGCTTGATGTGTGATGTGGTTCGCTGATTGCTTATCTGAATTGTTGATTGATTTTTTAAAACTGTTGGCACCTTTCCTTCTCTCCAAACAACAGTTATGTTATGTTATCACAATCGACGTCACAGCAAATTGCGCATTCCCATGCGTGCTCAGTCCTTCGATGCAGCAGCGAATCCAAAGAACTTCTACTAATTGTTGCCATGACAAGCTGGTTATATTGTCTCTTATCTCGACCTTGAAGACGGGCATAGACGTGCTTCACCATGCTTTACTCCCCTGTCATGTAATCATGTTAGTGTCAGGGATTCCTCACTATCCACTAGCCCAGTCCGTACAGCGTTGATATCTGCTCTGTCCATGCTTCTTCCCACATGCCTTAGTGCATTGCCTGCCAGTTGGTTCGCTCGCTCCTTTCCCTGTACGCCCGCATAACCCGGTGTGTAGATCCAGGCGAGGGAGGTTAAGCGCGATTTTCGAATGCTTTCTACCCATTCAGAGCGCTTACCACCTGTTGCTATTTTCTGGAGCATGTTCATGGAGTCTGATACAATTACTGCCTATGTGGCGGTTTGCTGGGATACTCACGCTAATGCTCTAGAAGCAGCGGCTATTTCCATTCTCATGCTTGGCGTGGTTGTCTGGTAAGCGCCGCTCGCCTCCTGTATTGTTTTCCCTATTCTTTGCGCTGTGTATGTCCATTCTGAACTTTATCCACGCTTCACGGATACCCATGATAAGGCTCTAGAAGCAGAGGCTATTTCCATTGTCATGCTTGGCGTGGTTGTCTGGTAAGCGCCGCTCGCCTCCTGTATTGTTTTCCCCATTCTTTGCGCTGTGTATGTCCATGCTGAACTTTATCCACGCTTCACGGATACCCATGATAAGGCTCTAGAAGCAGCGGCTATTTCGATTGTCATGCTTGGCATGGTTGTCTGGTAAGCGCCGCTCGTATTGTTTTCCCCATTCTTTGCGCTGTGTATGTCCATGCTGAACTCTATCCACGCTTCACGGATCCATCTGTGTAGATGATGATATCTTCTGGGTCTGAATGCTGATCTATCAGTTCCCTTACCGCTGTGTCTACGTCCGCAGGAATTTGATCCGAGCAGTACACATTCCGAGTGTGATGACGACCTTCATGTTGGCGTGGGAATCATTGCACATGGCGCTACTAATTAAGACCAAGAGTTAAGTCCCTACTACTTAAGGCCAAGAGTTAAGTTCCTACTCTCCATACAACAATGCATGAACACTACGGCAGAGACCATGTGTTGCCCATACAGCATGATCCCTTTTCGGTCTGCATTGTTTACTCCAAAGAAAAGGTAACACCAGTGCGTCGGAACTCAAGAGATCTGCAGAAGCTGCAGGATCAGAAAAGCTAGCGCTGTCTGTCGACATATCGGAGCTTCCCTCCTAGACCGCATGCCTAAGATAAG